>JAJJWW010009871.1:0-134808 GCA_023531295.1 Papaver armeniacum
AATATATGTAAGAAATCAATGTGAACATATGGAATCACGTTTTAATTTTTAGGTGATTGTTAATTTGGTGTATGCAAGATTGTCTCTTTTAAGGATGTCCTGGGCTATACATTGTTTCGATCATTTGCTTATCTCTTTTCATTAATTTTCTCTATTGGTTTGTCAGATGCTTTTGATACATATTGATCAAAATTGATTATTGACACCGTCGTATGCTTATGTTCCATGCGGCTTTAATTGTATGCGAATATGTACTAAGAACATGTTCCTAGGAAGCTAAGTTCAACGTGACTTGATCTAAAATGTACTATGATTTACAAACATCTATGATCTTTAATTCGCATATGAAAGAGATGTTGAATGCTTATTTAAGTATTACCTTCTGGTGCTACATACCCTTGCATCTCATTATTTTTCACGTGGAATCCAATATAAACACCTTTGCATCTCATTATTTTTCACGTGGAATCCAATATAAACAGCTTGGTTGATGCCTTTTGGTGTAGGTGGATAGGATTGAGTTTACTGGGAGAAAGGTTTATTATTAGCAAATCATTCTTTACTCAGTTTGAACCTTTTTGTGATTATTTGTTAGTTGTCTACGGGGTCATAAATCTAACTCCCTCTTACATTTTAAATCTAAATCCCCTCTTACATTTTCACGTAGAATCAATATAACGATGGAATATTAGTGCGAGTAAGAAGATATATATATAATATTGTTGTTAATATATGTGAAAATTAACTTTGCATCAAGTCATCTGTGTTTGTCTTGAAAATTGAATAAAAAAGAACAAAACAAGAGCTTAAGATCTCAAGTGTTGTTTTGGTTTTGATAAATTTCGGTTCTGTACATAATTAGTTTTACATCTAGGAAAAGGTATATATTAAGATGTTAGTGATGTTAGAATCAGTTGATTTTAAGGCCAATAATGATGGCACAGTTATTATTTATTATATGGGCAATGGTGACAAGTTGCTCGCTAACAATCTTGCATTACATGTAAGTTCAAGTATCATTGAAGTGTCTTTGCTTAGATTTATTTGTTTTGTAGTATATGATATATTTTTGGTACTTATACCTGTATTGTTCATGCTCATACACCATGCGTGTCAACCCACTTTACACCTCTATATCAAGTGGTACTTTCTAAATCTTGCATTGTTACGTATATTCGGATGGGTGTTCGGCAAGGAATGCGTGAAGGGAACAAAGGAATAAAAGGCGTTGTAAGTACCTTCTAATTTTGTTTTTTAACTATATACACACCCTAAGAAATATTTTGTGTTGGAACTAATAAGTTGTATGAATAAATGTAGTTGGGTAGAAAAGGAACGAATATTCTTTGAAATGGTGCTGCTATCGGTCTATCAAGTATCACTAGGCTCAACCATCTTGAGAGGCATGCCAAGATTACCATTCATGTTCAATGGTGGGATATTAGTCTATCCTTCTCATGTCCTACAGCATTAAGTTGCAATTAATTTTTAAAAATAAGTAAATAAATGGCAAAAAAAATTTTATGAGTATCTTTTTGCAAAGACCGGTTGAGTTATTATTGATATATCAATTTTGTTTCGTTTAACTTTATACAGGCGATGGCATCTGAGACCACTGATAAATCATAAATGATAAGAGTCACATTAAAACATTAGATTTGTTTATCTAAATACCCAGAATATTTAATGTGCTCTCTATGGTTCAACCTCTGGCATATTCTTTAAAGTTGCTCAATACTTAGTATATTTAGTCATTACTGATTTACTACATTGTTCATTGCTCAGTATGTGCATCTTTTTTTTCTGTCTTGATAGTCACGTGAGTCATTACTTATGTTTCTTTTAGGTAGCGGATGTAACATCCCTGATTACCTCATGACGCATCAAATTTTCCGCATTCCTAGATTGGATATAATGTTGTCTCTAGGTATCCCCTACACACATGATTGACTGCCGGACAACCGGAACTCTTTGGTAGGTTTACGCTGTAATTTCAGAATAACTCAAACATTATTAGTCTCTGTTTTTTGGGAAAGGCATAAGACCTGAGTATGGCCATTGTAATAATGTGTGCTCAATAGTAAGTTGGTTTGGTAGTTCCTCCACTTTTGGTTTAGTGGAGTTGTCTGCTAATCTGCAAGTATCCAGTTTCTTAGAAGGTATGGCTTCTTCAAATTTGGACAGAAGCAATGCATTTAAATGGTTGTCTATCTTGGTCTAGCTAGCAATTGTTTTAATGCCACACAATTTTGAAGGTTCCTTGCACTTTTTGGTAATTAACAGGTGAATTTTGCTTCTTTCATTAAGTTGGTTGATATTTAGAAAATGTTGCACCAAGCTAACTTTGGTTGGTTTCTCCATATTATTTTTCAGTGAATTGGCTGAGCTTGGTCCACTTTCAGGGATTGGTTGTGAACACTGCTAATACCCCTGTGTTGCCTCATGTAAAAACGATTCAATGGTTAGAGCAGGTACGTAGGATCTATATTACTCTCACTATGTCTCTGCTATCCTTAGTGTCGTAGACTCATATAAATTAATTACGTAGTTCTAATCACTTTTTTTCTCCTTCCAGATAAAACGTCTTGGACTCATCTGGATGGAATAAGAATCTACAGTGGGTGTGCAAAGTAACCTTGAAGCAGGTGGTGCCAACCATGAATGTTGCTCAATTTTGAAGGTTTCTTATACTTTTTGGTGAATAACAGGTGGATTTTATTTATTTATTTAAGGTTGTTGATATTTAGAGAGTAGTATGTTGCACTGAGCTAGCTAGCTTCGTTTGGTTTCTCCATATTATTTTGCAGTGAATTAGCTGAGCTTGGGACACTTGCAGAGATCAGTTGTGTTTGCCGGTACTCTCCCAATACCCCTGCCATTGTGTTCCCTTCTTTAGCAACGCAACGACACATGGCTAGAGCAGGTATTTAGGATCTATATCACTTTCACTCTCTCTATCTCTGGTATTTAGAATCTGCAGTAGATGTGCCAATTAACCTTGAAGCACGTATAAGGATTGCTTTCTTTACAAACTCTCGGTTCATATAAGGATGCCACATCTTCCATGAGTTTGTAAAATTCTATAATTCAGGTGTTATTTGTGATACGATTTAGACAAAATTAACTTCATTCATGTTTTCTGTCATCACAATTTGTACTTAATTAGTTACTCAAATTTTTTTACCTGCTAATTCTATGTTGTTCATCTTTTATGTTTTCCATTAACTTGGGAAGTGAGTATAGGGAAAAGGATAGTTTCTCAAAGTTGTTGATGCTTCATCTCTTGATGTGGGGAAATTCAGTGATAGCGCAAGTACCCACATCGTCTCACTATATTATTGATTTCTGTTCTAGAAGTTTCATCGTTACTTTTGCTCATCAGTGGAACAATTCGGCTTTAACTTTCTCTTTCTCTTTCTCTTTCTCTTTGTACTTACGTTTGCTTCGTATTTAGACCTAGCTACACATGGGGGTGGAGGGGTTGGGTCCAATGGGAACTGCATTGGTCTCTGCTTCATCTTCATAGTTGTTGCAGTTGCAGTTGCAGTTGCGTAGGGGTTCCTTGAGGGTGGGTTTGTTTCGGGACCCTTCCTTTAATATGTCCTGAGTTAATGCAGGTATTGTTTTCATTTTTATCTGTTAACAATGAATGATACTCTGACATTTGTTGATCATAATTTTATTTAAAGAAACGCCATCTTATTTTGGGGGTTTGGCTACAATCGGCATTTTAACACCGTCCTTTGGATAACCTATTCAAACCTTTTGCTTTATCATGTTCATATGTCAATCTATTTTGTTTATAGTTCCATAGTTTGTCCACCAATTTAGCTTAGTAAAATGAGCAAAACTACGATATTATGAGGCCAAGTAAACCATTAATTTGTGCACCAACTTAGTTGAGTGAAATGAGCAAAACTACTTGGGTTTTGGGGAAGTAATTTGGTGGGTTCTCATAGATATATGGTTTCTTTTTGAAAGAATGTCAAGTTACAACTTTATTTAATCGGTGTTGCTACTGTTTTTATTTCAAATATCCATGTTATCCTGCCGCATTTTTATCCTACATTGTTACCATTTTGACAAATTTCTCGCTTCTTTCTCTACTTTTGTAAAGGTGTTACCGTTTTGACAAATTTCTCGCTTCTTTCTCTACTTTTTTGAAGGTGATCATGAATATAGTGACGTGAGCATTCACCGTGATAGTGGAGTGTCTGAACGCTAGGTCATTGATATTGACTTCCGCAACCACTTCGAAATAGCTAGAGCAGTTAAGTCTTACGACAGATGTAATACAAAAGCTTTTCTAGGGGTGTTATTTACATTGCACAAGACTGTTCGCTACCTTTGTTAGATTTGTCCACCATAGTCAGGTAAGTTATTGGATCCTTCTTTTGTTTGTCATTTGAAATTCAGATGCACAGAACTTTGTGATTTGTTTTTTCCTCTTATAGATTGTGTTTGTGGTTGTAGAGCTGCTGAATTAGGTGATAACCTAAAATTAAGCACTGACCGGGTTTTGATTTTTGGTGTTTTATGTGAAGAAAGTTTGTGATTGCATTCCGAATTGTGTGGTTGATTATTTCTGGATTGGAAACTGCTATGATTCATTTTAGATATGTTGATGATATGGAATATCAGAACCAGTACAATGCACAGACTTCCCCGAATCATTATCCTCCAGGTACAATCCACAGGCTTTACCTAAGCAATTAAATAAAGTGTCTGATGACAAATCCAAGTTATTATGTGTTAGTTGCATACAACTCACAATGTATCAATAAGAACACCATGACTAGCATAATAGATAATAAAGAAAAGTAACTCCTTACTGAAAAACTTAAAAAAGGAATTTAAGCTTTATCGTCCGTTTTGGACATATTATTAGGATATGAACCAGTGTATGTATCAAAGACTTCAGTTTGGACCTTTAATTGTTCATATTGTGATAGAGTTTGTTTCTTTGAATTCATAAATTCTGCGATACTGAAACTCACATATTGTCAAGTTTTTTAAATGTATGCTTTGTTGGGTTTGTGTAGCATGGTAGATGCATGCAAATAGTTGAAAACTCCTTCTCAGGTTTTTCTTTTAGTGCTGGGTTAATGTTTCTTCTATTGTTCCCTTTCCCATTTTTGTTCATGATTTCCTATATATGATCATTGAGTATCAATACTTATATTAGAGGCTAGATATACTTATTTCGTAGAGCCCAACTTAGATGAGACTTCTTAGCCTTTTCTTGCTTTGTAAGCTTTTACTTTTGGATGCAAAACCTCAAGTTGCTGAATTTCTTTTTCTTTTACTGGGAGGGGTTCATTGTGCATTAAGGTGAGAGATGAATAGTTGAATATGTATGTGTGGATGCATAGCATTATGTGTGGAGGCCTCTGTTTATGAACATGGGTTTAGCATGTGTTAGTGTTTATGTTCTACGATGTGTTCGTTTTCACGAGACCATCACATATTTATTCTCTCGATTTGTGTATGGCGAGCTTCCGCCCTGCTCCTTTGCGCGGTACTTTCGTGCACATTGTTGAGCCTACTTCAAAATAAAAGTGATTGAAGACAAATCTGACTTTGCTCAAGCCTAAATTTTTCCAATGGTAAAGCTTAGAGTTTTTTATTTATTTGGTCTCCGTAAACTTTTTAACACATATCGTGCAATTGTTGAGCATCTATTTTGTTTCAACTTAAGTGGTGATGCTCAAAAGTAACTTTGAGCCCACAACAGAGAAATATTATTAGTATACCTTGGGGGATGTTTTAGGTGCTCAAATATTATTCTACCGTGAACAGTGACCATGCTACAGTTATTTTCAAAACAGTAATTTAGTGAAACTAATAAATAACACATATGTATATATTTTCTTTGATTCACTTGGACAGAGAAATATAATTGTATTTGATGTCTTAGCTCAAATGGCAGAGCGCATGGTTTTCACCAATGTAGGTGTGGGTTCGACTCCTACGGATGGCATGACTCCACGAGATGGCATAGTTACTTGAGTAAACCAAAACCTTTTATGATTTAGAAACATAGTGTGGACAGTGTAAATGTAGAAAATCTTTCATCTCGTACTTTTTTTTGTTTCAAGATTAAACAAATACCAATACATTATTCCGACAACATTAATCGCTACAAGTATCCGAGTTGATTCTTTTTACCCATTTCCCATGTTGTACAACAATCACGATGACGGCGAGACTTATTTTTGGAGTTACTTAATCACATTTCTATTGATTTTGTTAGATAAGAAACTTAAAGTGGGAAATGATTCGTGACATTGTGGTAATGGGCAATGGATGTCGAGAAGATGTGATAACGAGATTGTTACTTAGATTGTTGTGCTTCGCTTTCTTATATTTTTTGTTTTTGTATTGCACAAAATATGGAAATATGTGAGTATTTAACACATGAGATGAGAACCGAGAGCAGAATCGACCTCATGCTTGAATGATGTTGAAAGGTATAAGAAAGTTGACAATAAAATGAAAATCTTTGGATTTGATGAATTCTAATGGGTTCTTTGTGGAAGATAGAGGATTTGGGGTTAATCTGTTGATGAGATGTGTGGTGGTTGTTCTAAAAGACTTAAGTTTCTATCTTTCTCGAGTTTTCCTTACGCATTGCATTGTTGAACACTTGCATGAAAACCTATTTTTGTCGGTGTAAATATGAAATGATGCCTTAAAATTAAATTTTCGTGTACATCATGAGACTTACATTGCAATGTCGATAGTCGAATCTATCGTTGAACAATAATCTAAAAATTGGAACTACATTACGTTAGTTGCATTAGTTACTGGTCTTACGTATATTGATTTTTTTCTTTCGGTCCATTTTCGGGTTCTTAAATGGTTTTGTGTTACCCATTAGCTTAATTTATGGGTTTGCTGAATAAATCCGATTAGCTCGGACATGTGAGGTGTTACCAAGTATGATATTTTTGAATGAGTAGATAGTTAAAGTCATCAGAGTCCAATATTTCAAAAACAAGTATGGAGAAGCCAAACTAAATACACATCTAACTACGCACGTTAACATTTTAGTATCCATAGAGATATTTCATCTGCAAGACCTATTCTATAGAAAGTAATGCTCGATTTGCAGTTTTCCGTATGTATTTTGGGACTTACTGCTTATGTTTTCATAATAAATTCAAACGTCAAGGGTATCTGAATCACTTGAATACGGAGTAGTTGGGTCAACGAAGAAATAATATTAACAGAAGAGAGTTGTTTCATAGAAATTTATTCCCATTAAAGAAAGTCCTAAGTTGACATAATCATCAGCAGTTTTTTATTTTAACATGATGTTCTGTTTAGAGGAGTTAAATTGGTTGCTCCCTGAATCATTTCTGGATTGGATTAATACTCACTTTGTAGAATATATATTTTGTATGTTTAATTGTAAAAGCTTATTTGTGTCTTTAATGAATTTTTATCCCTCTCTTTTGTTTTAGTCTAAAGAGTTCCTTACAAACTTTAAAAATTCTTTACAAAAGTAGATGTTGCAATCCTCAACTTTGGTTTGTTCTGACTCTTTTCGTGATTACTTGCAGCATTTTTGGGTCAGTTTTGTTCTGTATGTATTTGTTGAACTAACATTTGAGAAGTTTTTAGGCTCCTTACTTTCTGTCCCTTTTGGTATGTCAACTTGATATAACTATAAGTGCATATCCCTCTTGACTAAATAAATCACTTGAAGAATCCAATGGGATTAAGTTAAGAGGCTGACATCGCAGCTGAGAAATGCATATTAAGTTTACGGATAATTGCATCACCAATATGGAACAGAGCTACCAAGGTAAATACTATTGAAGAAGCTTCAAGTTAAGAAGATGGCGTCAGATTTGGGGTTTAGTAAAATATATAACTCAGGAAAGATGTAGGCATGTTAACAAACATGAGTTAAAAGGTTTTCAAGCTCATGACCAAGTGGCCTATGATTGTCAACGAAACCTTTTACTCTTGGAAAGAACAAAATCAAGGTGGTTCTCTTTGTGTTTGCTATCCATCTTTTGTTTTGAAGTACTGTTATTAACTTGGAACTTTTGTATTTTTGATGGGTGCATTTGTTATTTGTTGTTTTTAATGTATCAGCGACTCACCCATCTCTGTCAATGTTTTCTTTGTAGGTTCAGTTTGGCTTTAACTATCTTGAAAATTGATCATTTATATGTGGCTAGCAAATATCGGTTCGGAGTAAGGTGTTTTTTCTCTTATTATCTTTGATTTTCATTTTACTTTAAGTTTGCATGTTCTAATGTTAATTTTCTTTCTTTCTTTTGGGTGGAATCATTAGGAAGCATGGGAGATATTCAACTTGATGCTTTTAAGAGGTGGGATGCCATACAGATTTCATTGCTGTTAACTTTCCACAGTAACTCCTTTTAGAAAATGTATATGGATCATTGAACATGTTGAGTATGTCCTAAATTTTAAAAAACTAACAAACAACTAATATGCAAAGAAAAAGATAGAGGTAGAAAATAGGATTGTGCAATTATATGCACCTTAATTTATGGTATTAACGTCAGATGTTTATATATTATTATGATTTGCACTAATTTTTAGCTAATTTTATGTTATTAACTAAATAATAAATATTTCTAGAGTTCTCGAGTTGAAAATGACACACACAAGCTATTTTAAAAACTTCAAATAGCGATGTTATTTCACATAATGCGGTGCAAATCATATAAAATAAAGTCAATTCTTTCACCAATTAATAAACTCAAGAATATTTGTTTAATTGTAATTCCACATATCAACAAATGTAGACGTCTATTAGTATAAAGCTTATAGGTTCGATTACTTACATATCAAGCATGCCATTAATTTAAACACACTATTTTTATCTGCAGTCTGTTTCTAACCTCTACTTATGTATCAACATGCATTAGAAAATCAACTGTATGCAATGTTGTATGCTTGCTAATTATCGACGAAGTTTTTGCATCAAATAATTCTAACTTTTATTGCACTTTATCATCGATGATAGCGATGAAGATACACAAAACCGCAGATAACAATGGAAATCGATTTCACTCTAGACATTTGTCACTACCTTTGCGCATATTATTACATATATTCATATTGTGGAGCACTTGAATTGGATTGATGAAAGACTTGATGATTCATCCAAGAGGGAACCAAGATTAGGAATTTGTTCTATTACACAGGGAACTAAACCTCCTAAGATTTTGGGAAATTTATATGACAATGATGAAGACCATTCGACATTTATCCAAAAGCATATTGTAAAATATAATGCATTGAATGCACTTCCCTGGCTCAAATGAAAAATTGTATAAAAGAGCTTTAAAAGACAGAGGTCTGAGGTGTTTTTGAATACATGGGGACTTCGACATAGAACTTACGCATTTTTTCTCCAAGATCGTCGAAATGATGGACAAGACCTAATTGCCTGTAATTCACGTAAAAACAACAACAATATATATGTTTCTTATTACTACCTGAACTATCATGAATGTTTAATTGTCCCACCACTGTGGATGCTCCTTATATTCGTCACATGTTGGTAGATGTTACCCATCCAGTTTTACTTACAATATACCAAGCATTAATACAAAAGTTATACGATGTTCGAAGAATATGCAGAGGAGGGAAGTCGATATTTATGATATTCCAAGACGTATCAAGTATCAATAATGAGATCATCTAACATCATTATGAGTTGGGAAAATTTCGTCTGATGCGAATATGGTCAGTGTAAGGTTGCATTTCTCATAGATCCTTAAATATGGAATTGAGGAGAAGACATGCCCCTATTGTAGGCTATAATTTTGGATTCATTGGTGTTGACTAACTAGGGATATAATCTATTTTTCCTTATATATATATAAGCAATAAGGGGTCGTTTAATAGTCAATGATTGCTTGCTAAGATAACATTTATATTTATATTGTAGAATTTTCCTAAGCGGTCAAATATATTTTAGAAATTAATATATGATTGAACAATTGATTATGACGATTTTTGATTATTTTTTTGCAAAATTTTATATATTATTAATGAGGATTTTATTATCCATAAACAAAATGCAACATACAGAGATGAGTGATTGAGCTACGTTGCATAAAATCAAATTTGTTATACGAGTACATTTTTTGAGGACTTTATTTTTTCATTTATCTTGAATTGAATTTGTATTAGAATATAAATATTGCAGTTGGCTTTCACATTACACCAGATTCAATTTATCTTTTGTAACCTATATTTTATTTTATACATAGTAAACTTGGTTGCATAATACTTTTCCAAGTATGCACACAAGATTTTAGGCAAAACAACTGCTAATATAGAAGAAACTAAGGTTTAGTTAAGATTTGATGATTGTCATGATATTGTCGATTGATAGGTGTGGATGAGAGTGGTGGCAGAGACTATGTGTTTGGTGATTTTATGAATGAAATATTTTATTTACCGGTTTGGCAGAGATATGATAACTAAAAATGGGGATAGACATCTCATTTTTCTGCATAAGTTTGTAAATTATTTTTTATTTTAGTTTCTTCCTGCAGTTTTGTGTGTGTGTTAGTTGTTGAGTGATCTTCAACATTATAAATATGATTTATTTTCTAAAACAACTTAAATAGATATAATACGACCTCCTTCCACAAAAAGCGGCTGTTTTACTTTTCTACTTTGTCTAAGACGGGTATACGGTAAATATATGAGTTCATACTTTCACGTAACTTCGAATTTAATTTTAAAGATTCAAATCCATGAGTTTTTTAATATTAAAGATAACGAATCAACAAGTTTACAACAACACCTTTGGGTTTGTTTTTGTCTACATAAGCTCCATCTTTGGTTCCTTCTGTCAACACATTTATTTATTGATTCTTATGATCATATGATCCAAAAAGGCACGTTATATTACATCATCACTATTAGTAGATTAAATGAATTCTAGATTAGGTTTGACTATTAAAAATTTGACACAATTGTTAAAGACAATTGTTTACTAACGTACAACTGCTCCATAAAATTGTAAGCAATCAAATTAGCTACTTATACTAAATGGGATCCACATGTTAGAATCCTATCTTCTAAAGTAAATAGATTTACGTACTAAGTTGTTTTCGAAAATGTAAAAGTGAACTTAGACTTTATTCATTATCAAATAAATGATCTTTATTTTAGCATGAAGAAAGGAGATATACAAAGATGACATTGAAATTAAGCCTTATGTTGAATTATCCATCCTTATGAATTATCAAGGAGAAAAGGTTAACCATAAATTAGATCGTTAATAGTACTGACAACTGTATATAAGAAATTATTTAATCTGGATTTATGAGTGCCTCGGGCCCATGCATAGTCGACCATACAATATTTTTTTTTTAAAAATTTTTATTTCCTTATGACGAGTTTGTAACCTGAAACAAAACTTTGACATTCAGATGTAGGACAATTTACCAAAGCTGAATTAACTTAGATTATTTTATTTTTATGGTTTTCATTTTCTATGGACGTTCAGATGAGTATTTCCTGTTTTGAAAGTGAGAAAACCTTTTGAAGAATTTCTGATAGATACACTTTATAGATATATCGAAACTGAATGGAAGCCATTAAACGTCTTAATCATCACCCATATTTTTTTTTTTATGATGATGACTGCTAAACCGAATTGGCCGCAATTGAAGATGAACATCTATAATATGAATATGCTTCAGATCGGTCTAATCGTGTATTCAAGTTAAAAACAGATTTTCTTATAAAAAAAATCTAGGAATAATTTTTCTGGGTAAACTTTTTGTACTACATATGTGTAACTGAGACGTAAAAGCAGAGATGGTTAATTGAGAGATGTCTTATCATATTTTAATTGAATCTATACATGATCAATCCAGAATGTTAAGTTCCTACTCCGTTTGACCTTCTTTTCCTTATGGCGTGCATTTTTTCTGACATTTTTGCGAAGTTGGTTTCACTTTTTCCCAATATATATTCTTGGAGCAGCACTTGGTTCGCACTTCATAAAAGGTTCCCATTTATTTCCCACGTAGTTTAATCTTCATGGGCTTTGCCTTTTTTAATCTATGCTTAAGACAAAAGTAAAATTTATTAAATATGAATGCTCATAAACTTCACCATTTCTAATTTAGATACATGTTCTTAGATAAAGGACTTTGCAGTGCTGAGGTTTTATGGATTCAGATTCTATGCTTACTGCAGAGTTGTTAATATGGTTTCCTGGGTTGCTTTAAAAGAGAATTTTTGGATATTAAAATACACGTCCTTAGATAAAAGACTCTGCAATTGCTGAGTTTTTCAGAATTCAGATTCATGACGAGATGTTTATACGGTTTCTCGGGATGAACACTTAATTTGGATTTAGTTTTCATATATAAGCTATTTAAGTTTGGGCAATATTCATTCATCGTCGATCATTTACTTAGGTTGATGAGGTGCCAAATCTTCATTATTTGCTTTAGCTTCTTTTATTTTGTTAAGCTTACCATATCCTATCCTCTCCATGAAAACTATGGGAAGTACAATAAATCTCGGACACCTTCATTATGATAATGAAGATAGCTGTCTTCACTTGAAAATGACCATGAAATTTTGGCATTTGGTACACTTTTATTTCCATATTTCAACTTCCTTTATTTTCTTTTGGTTCACTTGCTTTTAAAGATGGAGGTAGTACCTAAGAGTACACTCACTGGACGATTGATATGCATGTATGCCCTAAAACCTTCTTATTGAAATGATATTTCGGAAATGCTACATGTGAAATGAAACTGTTGACAGAATTTTACTCTAAAAAAAGAATTTTTACATTAAGATTACAAGATTAAAGAGCATGATAATACGAGTCTTTTCCTGGACCATGGATCTGAAGAACAAATAGAAGAATTGTGTCTACAAAAGGTTAGATTAAAGACAATGAAAATAGGATTGTATATATGTATAGAGAAAAGAGAAGGCAAAAGCACGAGCTGACAAAGTTTAGACAATATCAAAAATCATACAAAGACTGGAATGCCATCAAGTTTAGCCAATTTTTAGAATTGGATGACACTGATGAAATCAAAAATGCAGGAACAAGTTCTACTACTCATCTATTGTCACGTGACAGTAAAATGCTAGAAGCTTGAGGAAAACTTCAGGTAAAATTCGAGTTTAACGAGGGGACGGATGCAAAATAACTACATACACATCTTTGCATCTTTAAAAAATACACAATTTTTGTTTTCCAGATATTATTTTGAAGATGAAAATAATAAAAGAATTATACGGAGAATTGATTTCATTTCTAACAAAACATATATAGAGAGAGCATGATAATACGAGTCGTTTCCCGAACCATGGATCTGAAGAAGAAATAGAAAAATTTGGGAAATATTATTATAAAGATGAACGAAAAGTTAAAAAGAAGAAGAAGAAGAAGAAGACAAGAACGTGGGATGTTAACATTCAAAGAATCTCTACAACAAAAATACAGTGTAAACATGGATAGAATTTGGGATCGAGAAAGAATGAAAATATGCAAAGAAAGTCTTACAATATATAACTGTAAAAAGAATATGGGAAGTGGAGCACAGTTCAAAAAGCATATAGATTTGGTTTCTGGTTAAATGACTAGGATAACTCCAATACGATTAAAAGGTACGTCATGCTACGTTTCATGTTAAACTTTATGATTGTTTTCATGTCGTTTTTTAATCAACATATATTACTGCATTCTTATTTTGGTTGAGCGTGATATATGTACCAATACGTACTACAATTTATATGAGTATGTGCTTATCTATGGCTTTTAGTTATTTTTTTGTTTGTTTGAAATTATTGATTTACTCTTTTATAAGGGTTAAATTTTTTCGTCTGCAGATTTTTGTATAAAATCATATTATTCAATGAGGTTTTTTGTTGGTTAGTTGTCTACAATGTTGCCATATTTTTCTAACACCCTGTCTGTCATAGAAAACAATGAACGAACCATCTTCTCTCGCCATTAAGTCTTAAGAAAATGTATCCGAGCCATGTGATAATATCTCATCCATTAACACGACACCATCTCTTATACGAAAAAAAATAATATATCGTATAGTTTTGAATAAAGTCCCAGGACATTGATCCTCATTTGTTATTTAAAATGTGGTAGCATGAGGTCACGTAACACCTATAGATGTTTACCTTGAATACTCAATAAAAGCAATTGAATCTTTAAATCCACAACAGACGTAATTCTTTGGTGAGAAAGCTAATTACAATGTATACCCATGCATAAGTTATTATGGGTTCACAAAGTATATAGTTTGTGAATGCATAAATAAAGAAAGCTAGAGAAAAGTTAAGTTACTTTCGCAACATAAGTCATGAGACTAAAACCATCTTAAACGCAGATGTAGGCAACAACTTGAGAGGTTGGCGGGGGCGTAAGGCCCCGTGATACCTAGTTATATATTATAAATAGAACTCTACTTCGTTGAAGCTGCAAATTTCACTTCCCATTTTGCCCCTTTATATCTCTGTAGGAATATATGTTGTTGATATTGTTGAGGGGTAGTTCGGACTAGGAAAGATTTGTCATTTTATATAAATATAAATAAGGCAAATGAAATTTAGCACGTGTTGGTGGGCCATGTCCTCTATCTATATTTTCTTCAAGAACTCTCTGGATTTTCCTTTTTCTTTCTCGGAACTCTTTAGAGGAATAAAACACGATTTTTAGTTTTTGACGCTCCCATTTTTACATCTGTTTTGGTGTATGCTCAATCAAGCTTTGGGGTGACAGATTGAACCATTACTTTTGTTTCTCATTTACTTATCTTTTATTTTCTTTTGTAAATAAATCTTTAGAGGGTAAGTTTAGGATTCAGGAACCATTTCCGTCAAGCTTATAAATCCAATCCGGAGTCTAATGATAATGGTGTTTGTTCCTGATGCTATAAGCAGATGATGGTATGACGTGAATTTTGATTTTTTAGTTGGGACCATTTTGATCGATTCTTCAAATCCAATCTGGAGTTAAACGGTAAGGTGTTGAAAGGCGGATGATGGCATAGTGTGATCTTTTGTTGGTTTTATTATCACCATCATTCCCAATAATATTCTGATTTTCATTATTAACATGGGTGTGATTTTGATTTTTGCTGATGGTATTTTGATTATTGTAACTTGGGCTTGATTACTTTGATTTTCAATTTTGATTATTGTAACTTGGGCTTGATTACTTTGATTTTGATGATTCATCATTAGTATAAAATAGGAGTGATTTTGATTTTCTGAGATGGTAATAGGAATGGGCGAGTAATGAAGCATAACATGTAAACAAATTAAATTTGTAAGTGAGATATGTGCCTATGAAGTGTGAACATCTAGGCCAACAATTACAGCACGCGCTTTTTGCGCGTGCCGGCATTCTAGTAAAGTACAAAGCAAATTTCAGGAACAAAAATTTCTTCATGGACCATCGGGAAAACCACCACAGGCATTTAGCCGAAATCTACCCTTTCTTAAAAAGGATTCACCTCTTTTTTTTTGTTTGGAAACTTTTTTTGTCTGGGAATACAGTTTTTCTTATGGTTTTCTTAAAAAATTACTCTCTCTATCCTGTGGGAATTGAACAAATACCATCAATTTGGTAGGATTTTCATAATTTCCCTTTAGGAATATATCCATAGAGAGCTTGTTAAAAATTAAAAAGCTCTGATCTGTCATTGTGACGTTAGAAGGCCTTAAGAAAATTTCAGATGCAGTTTTGTGTTCTTCTTAGCAATTCTAGAAACTCTTGCTCTACAATCATCAATTTACTAAGTTTCTTCATCAATTTCTTCATCAATTTATGCTGCTACATTACAATTTTCAGTATTAAGGATATTCATCAAAGAAAGAACATTAACAGTAGCACTCAAAGTAACAAAAAAAGCTTTAGACATAATAACACCCTGTCTACCTTTCTTACAAACCAAAACATCAAGACCTGTTACCAACATTATCATCAGCAACCTTAGCTTACAGACATTACTGAGTTTATCAAACAAAGACCATCCACCACTTATTTCACAAATACTACTAGCACCAAAGAGCCATCAACAACAAGAAACTAAAAAACCTTCACAAAAATCCGGTCGAAAAGAGAAAACATATAAGATCAACTTTACTACCATCCACAACAAGATTAAGAAAACTAGGAGCAAGTATCGAGAAAGCCATTTTGGAAAAAACTTGTTAATCATCTTCAAAATTTTCTCAAAGTCTGAAAATTTGGCTTCTTCCGATACCCCAAAAGGGACATTTAAAAGTCCTCTTCATCGTAGCTCCAGTTCTCCTCTTCCTCGTACTGCTCACTGTAATCACTGCCTGATGATGCAGGAGAAACTTGACTATCACATGATGATGTACTCTCATCACTATCTTCATCTTCGTCATCCTCATCATTTGCAGCATCCAAGAGTTCTTCATCATTATTACTGGATTCCCCTTCACGCATGGTCCTGGCAAAGATCTTTGGATTGGCTCTCTCATCTTCAAGCCGCCTTCGAAGCTTCCTCTCATTATACCTTTTCATCATCTCTTTCTCTTCTGCAACGTCAGAATCCTCTTCACTGGTATCAATCTCCTCAACTTGATACTCAAACCCATCGTCAGAACCCTCAGCATCAGAATCATTCTCAGTTGCACTCCCATACCCCTTACACTTATATTTCTGAGACCTCTCCTCCTCTTTTCTGTCTACCCTCTCAGAATGCTTTATCTTCCATGCAGCATACGAAACATCAATTTCTTCCTTCTCTTTTCTCTTTCTTAATTTCCTCCTCCTCTCTCCGACGAATGGCTAATTCCTCTGCACGCTTGTTTATCTCCTCTTGTATCTCATCCCTCAACCTATCTATCTCCCCTCCTCTTAGTGAGAATGCAAGGTTCTTGGATTGGTTGTATTCTGCTGAAATGAAAGAATCAACGGGAAGATGGTCACCAGAATTTGCCATTTTTTTTATCTTCTCTATCTAATCTTTTCTTTCTTAGTAAATTTGATAATGTCTCGTGTTAATCTCTTGAAAAACACCCTTTTAAAGACCACATTGTGCCCATTAACTGCCATTTATGGCATTTGGTGAAAAGTCTTGTCGCTTGGTTATTCACGTCCCTTCAAAGCCATGCGTATTATTTTCATTTTCAAGACCATCATTACCCTATAAAAACCCTATTTCCAAAGTCAAAACGCTTCATTAGCCATTACTCCTTTTGGAACCATCATTAAGAGGTGTATTGGTAGGTCATCTAATTTTGAAAAGTTTTCTTGGGTTCAAATTAAAATCTATGATTTTATGCAGATTCAGAGTAAGCACAACCTGTCGAGAGGCACCATTGGCACTTGGGGTACGTCTGCCAGATGGGTTATCTCCATAGCTAACCTAGCCTTCGTGCCAAACCATTTTGCCAAAAATCACACCATCTTTCAGATCCCTAACCCACAAAGCAGCACCATCCTTTACCCTACCTTTTTCTACCACCAACATCTACTTTCTCAAACCGATGCTTTTATTAACCTTGGCCATTTATACAATCATTCTCGTATCTACTAGAGAAAAGCCAAACCCATTTATGGCTTACCAACTTTGTATCTCATCATGATTACGCACCAAATATACGTATCAAGAAAAATATTATCTTGGATTATTGGATACGTTGTTGTTTTGGACTGGTGTTACCAATTCCACATGCGTTGGAAGCTTCAATCTCTTTCATTAATCCAAAAAAGTGTGGTGGAAGGGGACAATTCGAATGATAGATGCCCTGAACTCAAAAATAAGAGTAGAATGACAACAAAAACTTTTCACCATTCCTCACCTGAACACTTTTCAAACCTTGTTCAACAGTCTCATAATTCCCATTTTAAGGTTCAAAGTTTACTAAAAGATAATACTTGCTCTCATCTCCACATCCTAATAGTTTTCCAGTTTCATTAGAGAAGTACCAAAGCAAGATTCCTTTCTATCTACTACGTATAATATTTTATATTCTTGCTTCTCCTCTCCATAGTTATCTTCTCATACTCATTAAGTTTATAAATTACATGGAGTCCTCCAGTTTATATGATAATACCCATTCTTCAAATTTGGATATCCAACACCTCCTTTGCTCAAATGGTTGAAAAATTAACTTTACCCTCATCCCCCTCTAAACCAATGTTTATTGATAAAAGAGTTATCCTAGATGAATCAGACAATAACTGGAAGTGGTGTATGGTTGGCTATCTTTGTTGTGAAACTCTTGTACCTACTTCTTTTATTCGCTATCATATTTGTAATCAATGTCCTCTTTCTCAAACTCCTACCGTCACAAATTTCAGTGGAATAATAAATAAAGTTCTCATAAGGTTTCTAGCAGAAGACGACTTCAATAGAGTTAACTCATAACGGCCTTGGTTTGTCTGTGGGTATTTAATGGTTCTCAGAGTTGTTCCTCTAATCGGTTGGCCAACAAACTTTCAAGTTTCATTTACTAAAGAACTTATGTGGTTTATTTTATGTAATATTCCAAAAGAATGTACTGAGTTTGAAGATCTCCAGAAACTCACTTTCAAGATGGGAGAATTGATTGAAGCTCAAAGTCCTTATGGAAATCATCCTATAAAGAAGAATGTTAAAGTTTGTGTTAGAGTTTCAGTTCAAAAGGCTTTTCCTTCTGGCATTCCCCTATTTACTAGTGGTAGAATTCAACCTTTCCTCATTGAGTGCAGATACGTCAAGGTTCCGCTTTATTCGTACTTCTTGCCGTTTTTTGGATCATAAAGATGCTAATTGTCCTACTTGGAAATTGAAGCAGAAAGCTATCAAGGAAACTACCTCTTCTAGTGCTAATACTCTCTTCTAGCTGTTTCCAAGCTTATGATGCCACCAAAGACAGTAATCCAGCAACCTGCTTTTACTTCTACTAATATGACAAATGATACTATCATGCATCATAGTGATATTGTGCTAGATACTCAAGATGAGTTATCTACTGCTCCTCTGTATGATAAAGGTAAAGCTATGGATAACACTCAGAATTCGGAGAAAACTGTTCAGAAGGGGTTGACAAGTAATCTTCAAATGGGTCCTTTTGTTAATAGATCCACTGCTCTAAATTTTTTTCGATGCTGGTCCGATTCAACAAAACTCAACTCACCTGAACAACGGGTTGATGCGTATCGTAGGTGCTCAAATTAATTCACTTGTACTCTACTTTACTAATGAATAATATAGCAGTAAATAAGATTCGTTCCCACGAGAGCAGGGAGTTTTAGTTGTCAAAAAGTGTCACAATGGGGGTTTTTGTTTTAGATTTTATCGCTAAATAAATAATAAAGCAATGAAAAGTAATTGATATTGCAAGCAATGGAGAGAAATATGATCAGGGAATCCTTCTTCGTTACTAAACAGTCATCAAAGTAGCATATTCATCTATTCTTTGTAAATAACAGATTATTACCAACCGTAAGAAAGCAGGTACGCTTAGTTATCCCCAAAATTCCTTATATCAATGGAAAACAGGTACACTTGGTCTCCAAATTCTATACGTCTGAACCACCTTGAGGTTCGCTTAGAAGATGTAATTCAGTCGAATGCCTTAAGGTTGGTGAACTTAGGTTTGATCCTAGCAGTTAAAATCAGTACGTTCGGTCCACTTACTAGGGTTGTTTTTACTTACGATTGCTCCACAGAATCCCTCTGCAAGGTTTCGTAATTTCTACTTGTGTAAGAGTTATTCAACAATTGCGGATATCCTAACTCATTACTAGCATTAGATTTACTAACAAACTGACTTAGTTGGCCACCTAAACAATTTATCAATCAATCATATATATTAACTAAAGTAAAAACAAACAATAATCATATGAATAATTTTGAATAGATTTATATTCTAAATTGAATCATGTATTAGAACTAGAATTCATCCCCAATCACTAAGAAGTTTAGCTACTCATAGTACTAACAAAACCCATGAGTTTCATATAATAAAATGGTTAAGAAATAGTTACGGTGATGAAAATAGCTCCAAACCCTAGCTTTTCTTCCTTGTGCTCTTCTCTCCAAAATTTGATTAAAGGTTAAAAGATAAAAAAAAATAGAAATATCTCTTAGGGAAACTTAGGCGCAGGCCCAAAAATAATAATATTCTCATTTTCAGACCCACAATTAATTTTAGGTACCGTGACACCCATAATTATTTCCGTGACACCCATAATTATATGAAATTATTAAAAATGTCTGCATGACGGGTTATGCATCAGGGGTATAATTAGTAATACAACTTGGATATAACATATCTAAAAATCCGCGCCTTGGAATTTTACAAATTTTATATCGTTAGAAATATTTTTAAGAGAGGTACACAATGAGTACAAACAACAATATCAAATTTTTATTTTTCACGAAAAAATCGGAGGTGATCATCATTTTAGGCAAAATTTCGAAAACTGACTACATAACCATTATGCAGCCACCAAAAAAGATGCATAACACATTCTGCAGACGCATAACGAATTATGCAACCATTTTCTCGACTGCATAACAAATTATGCATCTATAACAAGTTATGTAACCATTGTTTTGGTTGATTTTAGTGCGTACATAAAAAATTGATGCATAAAGCAGTATGCATCCATATTTACGGATGCATATCAGGTTATGCATCTTTTTTCTCGATGCATAAAAGATTGTGCAACAATTTTCTCGATGCATAATGCATTATGCAGTCATATTTTCAGATGCATAACAGGTTATGCACCCATTTTCTCGACTGCATAACATGTTATGCAGATATAATTGTAGGTGCATGACAAGTTATGCAACCTTATTTTTTGTTGGTTTCAATACTAAGAAAAAAGTAGCTGCATAACGTGTTATGCAACCGTTTTCTGGACTGCATAACAAGTTATGCAACAACCTTTATAGATGCATAACATGTTATTCAACCATTATGACCAACACCAATACATCCGTAACTTCCCAATCAACAACGCCAACTCCTCAAACTCAGCTTATCTAACCATTATTCTTCATCCGTAGCTTCCAAATTTCTTGATAACATCAACCCAAATTTTGATTTAATGCTGGACTTAGACTTCCGTAAGAAAAGCAAAAACAAAAAAAAATCTAAAAATCTAGGATACACCCTAATCTTAGGAGTTCTTACTTCATAGTAACCTCACATAGTGGGTCCAACGATGCATCAAAATGTTGATGTTTGAATCCGTAGATGCTGCCCACGTGCATGCCCCCCATTACATGTCATCCAAACAGGTATAGTGGAAAGGATGTACTCGTAATTTTGTCGCTAGTAGTACCTAGTATCTTTTTTTCTGGTGCATAATCCCTCGTCCTCTCCGCAACTCACGATCCATGGCTCCATCTCCTCTATTTAGTTTAAAGTACAGAAGCAAAAATCTTTTCAGATGCTAACTTATTGATGGATTGAAAGAAGTATGTAGTGAAGAGATAACTGGTTACGGTTAGTTGGCCTGCATGATTTGAAGAGCTTTTTTTTGTTTGTTTTTTTTTTGTTAATGGCAGATTTGAACTCACAAATTCACTTCAGGTAAGTACCCTTTCACTGAAAAAGGTTTAAGTTTTTTGAAATTTCGAATTTGATGCATATGTATCTTGAACATCATCTTCTTCTTTGGAAACCTATGTGGCCACTGATTTTTTTTCTTTTTCTTGTGTGTTTTCAATCTCTGCTACTGCAATGATCGGATTAGATCAACTAATTCTTCTATTTGGAACATGGGTTTGATTTAATTGTATCAAACTAGAGTGAAAATGGTTATGATTTGCTCAGTTTGAGTTCTGATTTACTCAATATGATGAAATTGATGTATAAATCGATGTAATCCGAGAGTTTGTATTGATATTTCGATGAATATGTAACTGATAATCTTTGTATTCAGAAGAAATCTCACGATAAACTTAATTTTAAGAAATATGGGTCTGTTAATAATTTTTTCTGAAACAATGGGTGCGCGCGTGACTTTTTTTGGACGTGGGTTTCTCTGTGCAAAAAATCTGAAAAATGTGTGTGGTAGTAGTTTTCACTATCTCTTATATAGGTATCCAAATTGTGGTTGTGCCTGTGCTCGAATCCCGGTTGAAATAAGTTGCGACCACTCGCCAAAAACGCACCAAATAACTCACTTCCATAAACTGCCGTGCAAAGAAACTCAGCCCCAGCTAATGGGCCCATGAACAAAGCTGTTAAGGTCCAGTCCGTTTCGTCATTGGCTTGTCAATTCCAGGGAACTGACAAGCATATTTCCAATCTTGACCTTCTACTTCCCGCGACCATACATCCCACCGTGAGAAATATATTTCCCTGGATTTGGTAAAACTCACCGATAGATTCACGAACACTCACAACTCCGTGAAAAATAATTTCCCCTGGATTTTCAGTTTTCTCCCATAAGAACTCGTTCAAAACTATTCCCATGTTTCTCGGCATAACAGAGCCATCTCAACTTTCTGTACAAACTCCATCTCTACCATGGCAGCAACACCATCAACACTGCCGATCACCAGCCTCCGTAAAACAACAGCAGCTTATGTTCCTCAACTTCTCAAAAATGCCATCATGATCATATCGAACATCCTTCCCTGCCATGCTCTGCTAATGACAACAATGTCTCTCGCTGCCCAGTTTTCATCCACAAACTCGAGCTTCTACTCTTCATATATATATGCCATCACTACCTTCAGTTCAATGACAGCAACAAATCAATCGACATGATCATCACTGCCATCGCTCATTCTCCATTAATCGCTGACGGTAACCACATTTCATTCATCGTCCCTGACATGAGAAGCAACCTTCATCATCTCTGTCGTCTCATACCATCATCGTTACTGCCATCCTCTGCTATTTAAGCTTCAACCCATCACTGCCAGTCGAGCCCTCCTTCCATCTCTTCATTCGATCACTGACATCACCAATCCATTCTCCGTAAATGCCAACAACTCCAGCACCTAGCTTCATCTTCTTTTGTCGATAACCTCAACAGCTCAACTGGACGACAGTACACATCCTCCTTCTTCATCAACGATCATGAATCCTTTCACTGACTTTATGAACAATAGCATCTCAGTCAACTGCCAATGGCAGTGACCTAAAATTTCAGTTTCCTGAACCGGTCACCTGAATGGTAAGGAAGAAGACGATCGTGGTAGCCCCTAATAAATTTGTTGTCTGCCTTTAATTCTCACACTTTCAACTGTCAGTCTTGGGGACTGACAGTTCATTATTGTTCCTTCGATGCCTTTAGTAATTTGGGGAGGTGCCTTTATAAATTCTGTACTTATCTACTTCTCGGCAACTTCGGCTTGCTTCAAAAGCTTGTAGATTCTTCATACGACGCCGAATTGATTTCATTCTTTCGCCATTAGCTTCGTCTTTTCGTCTTCTTCAAGATGATAGCAAGAACTCCTAGATATGAACGATATCCCCTTGGTCTTTGGCCCTTCTCCACTTGTAGCTAACTTCTTTTATTGCACAAATATGTGCCAATTCACTTTTTTTTGATGATTCACCTAGCAAAACATAAATAAAACAAAACAAACATAATATACAATAATTTTGCAAGAAACTACGCAATTACTAGCATGGATTCGACACTAAATATATGCACTTAACAAATTCCCATAAACTTGGTTTTGCTAGTCCTCGAGCAAACTATCTAAAATACAACAACTTATTATCGTCGAAGTCACGGTTGCACTTAGCATGTGCAATCGGCCTTTGAACCCCTAAGTGCCCATAATGGACGAGTTATAGTCTCGTGAGGGTTTACTAGAGATATACCCACAAAACCTACTTTTCCAACTTACTAGTTCTCCCAAATGATAACATCCAATGCGCTAAGAAGACATAGAGATTTTGCACACTAGTCATAAGAAGTTAGACATATATATGAACACAATCTCATCCTTAAAAGTTGAGAGAGAAATAACCATCCCTTATCGAAAGAATCCAGGTTTGAGAGTGATCGAAAGTCTCGACTCGCCTCATCGAGAAAGGGTTTTGTGAAGTTGCTCTCAATAATAAACAACTTTTTTATGGGTCACACATGTGTCCGGTAGGAATGAAGAGAGAGTCCCGTGACACGTTGAATAGTAGGAAGGGAAAAACCCTCCGAATAGTTAGAAAACCCACATCTTTTATCATTTACGATCTCTAAGAAAGGAAATCAACCACTTAACGAAGGTGGGAATATGCTTACTTACCTCGTTATCCGTTCGACTTTTGATTAGCACCACTCTCACAACATCCATAGAAACGTCTTGATCTTCAATCCTTGTCTTGACTTCATCTTCGGTCTTCAACTCTTGATGATAACTCTTGAACTTCGTATAATCTTGACAATGTAACTCTTTTTCTTCAAATCCTTGTTGCTTGAAACTTCATTTAAAATATTTCTTCTTCCATTGGCTTTATTGAAAGAACGAAACTAAAAACAAACCACAATATGATACAACGATTTTTTTTTCCTGAAATGACAAGAGAAAATAAAACAAATACAAATAAAGATAACAAAATAAAATTGCAAGTACAAAGGCCATGGTGTTAGTACTTTACCGCTTGATTCTTCACAACTTGTGTGTCTTGATATCATAAACTTCTTGAACTCTCATCTTGATAATCTTCGCTCTTGTACATAAGTCTTCAACATGTAGAAATTCTGCTCATTGTCTTATTGCTTTACTTGAATCTGAATCTGCTCATATTCTGTACCGTTGCCTGTAAACCTTGAACGTCTTCAACTTTCCTTCGAATTTGTGATGCTCCTCTTGTTGATGATGATGATGTTTCTATGGACCTGTTGGTTTAGGGAGAGATAAAGTGGATGGTTCTAATTGCGAACAAGATTACAAGTGGTATGTAAGTTAGCAATTCGATATCACCATCATGATTGATAAAATAGCACTCAAGAGATCAAAGTAGTGCTTCTATTGGTGGGAGGTTGGGTAGCTCTCCATTCTACCCGGAATTAACGTACGGTGACACACTCTAAAAGCACATATTTAGACACGTACAAAGAATTGAATGTCGATTGCCTCACATGATGTAACAATAGGTAGTCTCCACTATAGGGGATCACAACTCTAATACCGAATTCAGTCTGCACCTCACTTTCCACTGACATGGTTAAATCCAACTTTAACTCTCAAACAAGCAAGAAACCCAATCACGTTCTCTGGCGTCTTTAAGTTCAGTCACTCTTGTGAGAATTTCGATGTAATCTTAGCGACATGTATATTATGTGACTCTAAACTAACTACAAGTTGGATTTTTTCATGCAAATATGTGCAAAAAAGTGAAAAATCTATATGCAAAATACTCCCTCACACTTAAACTTCACATTGTCCTCAATGTGTAAAACTGAAAATTCTGAATTCTGACGTAACAACAAATAAAACGCAAAAACTGTGCAAATTGGTAAGGAATTTGGAAAAACTACATTTCAGTAAAGTTGTTCACATACGTCTTTTCTACAGAGTCTCAAACGGGCATAGTGTTTCGATAAATGGTCTGACATTTATAGTCTCTGGACTGAACTACGTGCAGTCTGAATTTTTCTGACGAAAAGGTATTCGTCATAATTTTCTTCTAAAATAGATTCTGGACTCAATGAAATTAAATATGGGGATGCAAATATGATACGAAAATAATAAAACTGAAAAAAAAGGGTTTAAGATACAAAACCTATGGGTTGCCTCCCATTTAGCGCTTGGTTTAAAGTCGTCAGCCCGACTTGGCATTCTCCCTACTACTCCTCCAGAGGGAGCAAATATCGAAACTCAAAGAAGTCTACATCCACTTTGTATCGTTGAACCTCCCCAAATACCAATAATCTGAAAATTTGAGGATCCACCCAGAAAATAATCTGCACCGCAAATAATAGCTTCACACTGATGTTAGCACAGAATAATAATAGTGATGTTATCGCTCGATAGAAGTTTTCCCCACACTTAGTCTTTTCTACACCTGGAAGTGTATAGAGAACATATAATTTGGGAACTTTTTTGGATGCCTCTTGGTGAACCTGCACAACGTGAGAATCAAATATTTCCAACGGTGGATATTTAGAAGTAAAGTAATCCAATAAAACTTCTGAAGCACATGCGTCCAAGTATAATTGAGGTAAAGGAGAAGAATCAATATGCAAAGGATTAGTCAAACCTCGCAAAAACTCTTGTATTACGGAATCCTCTTCATCCTTAGATAATTCAAGTGAGTTACTTACCTCTCGTATCTCGTGGTCCTCTATCAAACCTTGCAACTAATTTTTATCATTTTCTGCTTCAACCAAAGTGTCAACATCATTATAATCATTGAAAAGCTTAATTGGGTCTTCGAAGAATTCATTAAACTTGGTTTCACTCTCGAGCATCATCTCTTCAACATTCTCATCATCGGAATAGGGCCATTCTCCAAGAAAGTCCTCTTCGGTACAATAGGCGAAGGTTCCTTATAATAATGAGATAAGTTATATCCAGTTTCCTCCTTTTGAATAGGCGAAGGTTCCTTATAATGATCCGGAGTTGGAATAACTTCCTCATTGTTGCAAGGGATTTTTAAAGGTTCCTCATCTTCATCATCCTCATAATCTTCAACATCACAACGACGTTGTAATTCCATTCGTATGACTATGTTAATTTCTTCAAGAGTCTCTTTTGATGCTCTGGTTTCTTCTAGCTGATCATATTGCTTAGAAAATTTTCTTCCATCACTCACGATAGAGTCTCCAGACCATTTCTCTTCTTTTGGAATCAGAGAATTAAGAATACGATAAACATGAACAGGTTTAGATTCAATATCATAAGGATTCTCCAACATCTCTTGTTCTCGGAAATGAATACTAACAATTCATAGTGAACACCAACAATGGTACCTGAAATAAAATTTCAAGAAAAGAAAGTTAAAATAAAAAAATAAAATAAAAAAATAATCTAAAAATTAATGAATTTATGAAAAAGATTATATTTTTCTAGCAAAAAAAAAATCTAAAAACAAAAAGAAAAATAAAACTAAAAGAATTATAGGCTAGGTGTCGCTATTCAGAAGGGGGTTGGTGCTCAGCTTGTTGCTAGGCTACCAACTAAAGTTTTGTATGAATCTCTATAGATTACTCCTTATACGAAAAAGATTACAAACCACTGAATAAAACTATCTAATTTATGTAATTAAAAATTATTGATTCTATGTAGAAAAAAAAATAAATAACAACTAAAGCTACTGACTGCTCCCCGGCGGCGGCGCCAAAATTTGATGTGTGTCGTAGGTGCTCGAATTAATTCACTTATATTCTACTTTACTAATGAATAAAATAGCAATAAATAAGATTCGTTCCCACGAAGAGCAAGGAGTTTTAGTTGTCAAAAAGTGTCACAATGGGGGTTTTTGTTTTAGATTTTATCGCTAAATAAATAATAAAGCAATGAAAAGTAATTGAGATTGCAAGCAATTGAGAAATATGATCAGGAATCCTTCTTCGTTACTAAACAGTCATCAAAGTAGCATATTCATCTATTCTTTGTAAATCACAGATTATTACCAAACAAAAGAGTCCTTCTTGACCATATCTGTAAGTGGCTTGCTAATGGTGCCATACGCTTTGATAAATCTTTTATAATAGCCAGTGAGGCCAAGGAAACCTCTGAGTTGTTCTAAATTTGTTGGTTGAGGCCAATCTTGCATTGCAGCTATTTTGTCAGGATCAGCAGCAACTCATGCAGAAGAAATGAGATGACCCAAGTATGCTAGTTGTGGTTGAGCAAAACAACATTTCTTGAAGTTGGCTGAGAGGTTGTGTTGTCTTAGTAAAGATAGCACTTGAGATAAATGTACCACATGGTCCTCCAAGGATTTGCTGTAGATAAGAATATCATCAAAAAAACTAGAACAAACTTCCTTAGAAAGGTTTGGAACACCTTGTTCATGAGTGCTTGAAATTTGCTTTGGTGCATTGGTGAGACCAAATGGCATCACCTTGAACTCAAAATGCCCATGGTGGGTTGAATGCGATTTTGTATATATCTTGTATATGCATTCTAATCTGGTGGTAACCAGATCTAAGATCCAGTTTAGTAAAGATGATAGCCCCATTGAGTTCATCCAGCAACTCTTCAATGAGTGGAATTAGAAACTTATCTTTAATGGTCATTTCATTAAGTTTCCTATAGTCCACACAGAATCTCCAAGAGCCATCCTTATTTTTGACCAACAGTATTGGAGCAGCAAAAGGACTGTGACTATCCTGAATAATTCCAGCATCCAACATTTTCTGAACCAACTTCTCCACTACTGCCTTTTGGATGTAAGGGAATCTATAAGGTCTTTGAGAAGTGGGTAAGGAAGATGGTTTTAAAGGGATTTTGTGATCTAACTCTGTTGGTGGAGGGAGAGTAGATGGCTCCTCAAATACATCTTGATAGTCTTGAAGTAAAGAAGTAATCTGTGGTGGTGTAGGGGTAAGTGCAGTGGCTGAAATAGAGAAGAATTGACCAATAAGTGCAGGAGTGTTGTTCTTGATGAATTTGAAAAAAGATTCACCACTGAGAAAACTTCAAGAAGAATTAGGTGAGTGCCCCTGTAGTGTAATGAGCTTCCCGAGATAATGAAATGAAACTTTGAGCTTAGCCAGATTGAACATTACATCTCCCAATTTTGTTAGCCAGTCAACACCTAACACCATATCACATCCACCTAATGGAAGTATTCTCAGATCACCCGAGAACTGATACCCCTGCATAGACCACAGTAAATCCTTACAAACACCTTCATTGATGGTAGTATCACCATTTGCCACTGTCACTAGCATTTTACCAGTTGAAACTAATGGAAGGTGTAGTTTGTTGGCTAAGGATGCATCAACAAAACTATGAGTACTCCATGTATCTATCAATACAAAAATATCTTGCTGATGAATTTTACCAGGTACTCTGATTCACTAAGCCAGTTAAGGCATTTAAAGATATTTCCATAGTGGTGTCTCCTGAAGTTGTAGGGGAAGTTGCTTCTTCTTCTGAGTCATCAATAGGTGGAGAGGATTTGTCCTCATCAGAGGCAACTAACATGAAGAGTTGTTGAGTTTTACAACGATGACCCGTCTTGTAAAAAACATCACAGTTATAGCATAAGCCTTTTTCACGTCTTGCTTGCATTTGAGCATGTGTAAGCCTTTTTATTGGGGGTAATGATGGTTAAGGTTTGTTTGGGGTAAGAGGGTGTGTAATAATTGGTTTATCAGATAAAAAAGATGGTTTAGGAAAATTGTTGAGTGGTGCTAGTGATGGTTTGTATCTAGATGATGGTGAAAAAAGAGGTTGTGGATGGTTGGAAGGGTCGATGAAATGGTTTAGATCTTTTCATCTGAGAATCAACTGAATCTTGTTGTAAACGAGCTAAATAGAAAGCCTCAGAATCCGAATTAGGTTTGAAAATTTGAACAGGGTTACGAATTTCCTCTTTTAATCCACTAATAAAACTCATAGTGAAGTAATCCTCAGATAAACTTGGATTCTTATTTTTCATAATAGCTTTCAAAGACTCATACCTCTCAAAGTATTCTTCTACTGTTGTGGTCTGAGACAATTTATTAAAACTACCAACATAGTTATCATAAGCAACATCTTCAAATCGAAAACAAACATCGGAAGAAAACAAACCCCAATCTATAAATAGTTTACCCTCTTGATAATCCAAAAAACAGGCATCAGCCTTATCATCCATATGAATCGAAGCTAAATCTACCCTCTTAGATGGATCAATAGCATTCAAATAAAAGAATCGTTCACATTTACGAAGCCAAGCTCCAACTTCATTAGTTTCAGCAGAAGCACCTGGATCTGGAGGTATCGGGATACGAAGGTGTCTACAAATTATAGTGAACTGAGAACTCAAGGTTTCTTCAATTGAAGTGATCTTGAGCTTGATGTCTGAGACATATTTTTCCAAGACTGATAAACGTTCTCCATCAAGTTTTTGTTTATGAGCAACGTCCTTTACTGTAAGTGCTTTCTCACCTCCTGTCATGAATCAAACACAGGATCGACGAAGCTGATACCAAATGTTATGAATCAACCAGAAGAATTTGAAGAACACAAACAATAACCTACTCTTCCAATGGAATGAGCCTGAATTTCATTAATTCTTTCTTCTTTCCAAATACAACCAATCATTCGTGAATAAATACAGCATTTGACCTCTTCTTTCCTCAGCTACACTACCAGTCGTTAGATTAAATCTTACCAACTAATCGTGTGTCTTACAACAGACTCAAGGTGACCACGGAAAAGAGGACACTTAATCTACCAACCCACCAACGGGTTAACAAGAAAATTGGCCAATGGGTTAATTCAGAAAAAACCTAAAAGAAAATATCTAACTAAATTAAGATAGCCCATTAGTCATATGCCTAGCTAAAATGGGTATATGACATGGTTACACTAATAAAAGTCATGCCAATACATAAGTCAGGAATTGTGACTAGTTTTACCAAGATACATAACAAGTTATGATCGGTTCTACTAACTCACACATATTGGTAATCCAAAGATATGCAATGAATAACAATACCAATAAGCCTAGTGATTTCCCTTTCGATTCATAAAACAAGTTCATGAATGTACTTCATTTAAACAAATGTAAACATTGTTTCCTAGGATGAAATCTTCACCTTTACCCATACACATAATCACAATATCATTCATACGATTATGTCGATGTCTTATATAAGAAGTTCCAAAGATAGGCGTTATACTTCGTATTCTAATTCCTTAACACTATGTCTACTAGAGTATAATCATTCACAGATTCGCATTATGTTTTCAATATAGTAGAACTTGAAAGATACGTTGGGAATGAAACAGTTCAAGTCAAAATATTACTAACCTCAAGAGGAAGGATAATGTCGTCGATGTAGCTTGTTACTTCTTCACATTCTTCAAGTCTTCGAGTAATACTTGTATGTCTCATTATCCTAATCTTTCTAGCCTAACCTATAAGAAGTTGTCTCTAGTACATAATCAAGTGACTTTTTAATTGAGTTTTGATTCACTAAAATATGACAACCAAACTTGACATACCAACGCTTGGTGGGTTCAACCGAGCTATGCTCTAACACACTTCTCAAGAACAATCTTAAACCGATCAAAAAATAAGAGTTTTAGATATCTATCTTGAGGAATCACAAAGTCTGAGATGAAGATAACTTTGTGATTTCTATCTATCTCTTTCTTTATTAAAAATTGACGAAAACATCGATAATCAATACGAACAAGATCAGGATACATGAACTATCAAGGTAAATATAGTCGGATCTGGCTTCACGAACCCATAAGTGAAGTTTTTAAGTTGTAAACCTAATTATGTTTCTCATAGGAAACCTAGGTTAATAGAGGATGACTCTAACATACAACTAGAACACAAAAGTGTCATGGGTTGGAATTTCCAGTTGTTTGAGTCTCTCCATTTATAGACTTTTAAACTATAGGCAGCTTTCAATTTAAGCTAACATAACTTGAGATTCAATCAAATACTGTCAGTTTAGATGAAACTCTTGTAAGGAGTTCATGTAAGCATGTGAGAAGTTCGTCTTGAATTACATAAAAGAATATACATTATGGTCCAGGGTACTGGAACCATGTACAATGATGGTTCATGGTAAGTATTCCATATGAACATATAAGCGTAATCGTGTTCATTTAACACTCACAAATTAAATCATGATTCACAAACACAGAGTGATTTAGTGATCAAATATATCATAGAATTATTTTTGAGAGTTGTATCAATGCCAAAAATATTTGCTTAAGTAGTTTGTGAGCATTTGCTTATTTCGTACTGGGTAGGTATGTGTAAGGGCATACGTACCTACGGACCAGTTCGTGAATTCAGGGTGCTAGGGTACGCGTACTGGGTATGTGTACCCTTAGCAGTTCACGAATTCAGGTCCTTGGGGTACGTGATGAGTGCCAAATAGTGCATACTTATACACCTTTTTATTGGCATTTTACTCATCTTTTGCGTTTAGAAATCAGATATTATCCCAGATTCTGTATTTTCTTTGTTTTCAAGAATAAATATTTGTATTAATTAATTTTGTGTTTTTAGGTAATAAATAAAGCTCGGAGAATCTGAGGAGCCAAAAGAGAGAAGAATTGGAGTCGAGCATCTATGGAGCAGAAAGCCAAAGCCCGCGCGCACAACAGTTGCAACCCAACAAGTAGCAACTCATCTACAAGACATGGGCTTGAGCTAGACCCGACCCGCGACCCGGATCCGAGTCCGGCCACTCCAAGCCGTTGAGATCTCATCTTGCTGCATCCTACGCTCGCTGCCTCCTATGCATCGACCCTTGATGTCTCTGCTCAACACCAAAACACCCCAACAGGGCCTCAACCGTTCAGATCTGTCCCCAAGATCCAACGCTCGCCGCATCACTCTCATCATCACTCTCGCTGCGCCGCCTCACAACGAAACAGCCTAACCCTATACCCCCACTCGACTCTACCATTCCTCTCCTTCACTTTCTCTTTCTTCTCCACATACACCCCTCTGCAAAACCCTTTCCTCCCTCTTCTCTTCCCACGCCTGATGCAGAGCCATCATCATCACCACCACTCTTTCTCCTATCACCAACAACTCCTCTAGCCTCTGCACCACCACTCTCTCTCTTATTTATCTTTTTCATAGCTTCTCTTCAACCTAGAAGCTAGGTTAAAGATAAATAGGGTTAGGGTTTTCACCAACTCCTTTGCATGTTCGATTAGGAGAGGTCAGGGACGCGTCAAGGGAGCGAGAGCAGGTTTGGGTCATCAGTGTAGTGGTTAGTACAATTGTTTTGAGAGTATAAATTCATGTTTTAGAGGAAAGAGAGGGCAGTCAGTGCTTAGAGTGAATTTTTAGGGTTCTTAGTTTCAGTTTATATTTAATCTGTTTTTGATATTCATGATGTTCTAAACTTAATTGCTAGGATTTACATGAAACCCTAGCCCTGTTCTGTGGTTCAACTTAATGTGAATTATTCTTGGCATGCTTTAATTGATAAGAAAGTTTCATTGTTAACATATCAATGCCCTGCTCTCACAATGAATGTCATGCATCCATTGTAGTTAGGTTTACATTGTGTTGAGTGTGTTCAGCTCATATTTTGATTGCTAATGCTATCTCTTAGATTATTTGTACTTAACTAGACATCTAATGCTCTGAGTAGTACTCTGAGTTGATACTTGAAACTTCAAATGGTGAAACCCCTTAGGTATATGATAGAGTTGACACACTATCCTTACCTGCCTTAGGAACAAGAATATTCACTTTAGTTGAATTGCATAACTTGAAATAGTGGTGGATTGGCAATCCTAGTATCCTTCTTAATCATCTTTTATAGTTCATTTTGCCTCAGTCTTGCAACCTTCAATACAGTCGTAAAGACTATAAACAAAAGCTTTGTATCTCTGTCACTTACCCCTGAAAACACTTGAGAAGCCTTAGAATAACATAGCACACCCTAGTTCCCTGTGGAAAGACCTGTGCTTGCCACTGCCTTCAAAGGCTCTGTGCACTTGCAGATTAAGACATAGGAAAAGCCTCTTTGAGCTCCTATCAAGTTTTTGGCGCCGCTGCCGGGGAACTGGTAGTGTGCTAATTGTCTTTAAAGCTTCAGTTCACTGTTTTCAATTCTCCCCTGTACATTTTGACTATTCAATCATCTGAGCTATCTTCTGTTGTATATTTCTGCTGTGAATCCCTGATTTTAGCTTCTTTTAGCTTAGTTAGCTGCCACAGTGGGTAACTTGTTTTCCTCTGTCATTGCCTTTTGTTTACATACCCTGAGCATAACTCAGTTGTAGCTAGGTGAAGTTTAGAATCTTGCCATAACATTCTTGCTCTTTTGCTTTAACTTTGCAAGTTTGAGAACTGAGATTTCTCTCTTGAGTTACAGGTGCTTGCTGTGGGCTAAGACATAACCCAAGGAGTAGCTGGAGAAAACCATTGGTGGATTTGCCTAAACCCAGTATTGCACTGGTGGTATTGATCTCTAAACCTTATTCTGCTAGACCTTTAACCTTGCTGAGCCCTGTGCACCTGAGCATATTCTTTTGCATCTGTGCATTTGTTTTATGTGTTGCTTTGCCTTGCTAGCCCCTGATCTTAGCTGCAAGCCCCTGTAGCTGCAGGCTGTGAGCTTAATCTGTGAAAGTTAAGTGAAGTCAACTGAGTGAGTTGACTCCACAAAACCCGTGAGCTATCTCGCTACATTCAAGCAAACATTTCCTTCCCAAGCAACCCCCGCTCTGTGAAGCCTTGCCTTGTGTGTTGCGTAATAAACCACGAGCTCGAGTTTGACATCAACTCAGAGTGTTGGTATCTGAGTGAGTTGATGCAACAAACTCAGGTGAGCCAGCTACCCCTTGGAAAACCAAGTGTGGACAGACCTGCACCCTTGTGATTTTGATCCCTAACAACTGAGGTCAACTGACCCAGTTGACATGAACTATTAGCTTCATTTTTGTGCAATCTGTGTGATCTTGTGACAAGTGATTGAGTTGTTGAGTAGTAGATTTTTGATTAGCGATTAGATTGTTTTTAAAACACACAAACCCCGGCACATGCTTTGCACCATTGAGTGAGCACAACCTCTACCCCTGTGCACAATTCACAAAACTTTTTCTTCTTTGCCCGTTTTTGTCTTTGTGTAAATTGAGTTGAGCTCTTTGCTGTGCCACTACCCATTGCTGATTACTCTGAGCTGTGCTGTGCTCATTTGCAATCTGTGCAATACCAGAGCTGTGTTGAAACCTTGCTTTAGATTGTGCTGATTTGCTAACCCATCAGCTGGAGCTGCTGGGCTACTAAATTGGCAACCACTTGACTGAACCCAACCACTGGCCTGGCAATCTTCCAACCTTCTGGCAAACTACTGGGCTGTTTACACATCAACTGAGCTGTTTAAGCTAAACCCACTTCTGGGCTTGACATTCCACTAAAATTCTCAGCCCACAAATGCGGGCCAATAAGCCTGCCAAAAAAAAAAAAAAAAAAAAAAAACCAACTACTGGGCTCACTTCAATTCTGGGCTGTGCATTATCAACCCACTTCTGGGCTTGCACGAAACCGAGCCCAACACCACAAAAACTGGGCTATATATTTCTCAACCCAACCTGGGCCGTGCAACAATCAAACCTACACCTTTTGGGCTGGAACCAACCTTTTCAGCTGGGCTCTACAACACCAATGACCAATTTCTTGGGTTTGAGTCTTGTATTGGTGAGTCATTTTTGAGTCTTTGCTTTCCTGTGTTGAACTTGTTTGTGTATTAACATGCTAGAGGCGCGTGCTAGGCTATGATTGTGTCTTTTAGAGACCAAACAAACCGACTAGTTAGAATCCGCCCGGACGAAATCGTTAGCATACCCAGTTCTTCTACCGAAAGCCCAATTCCATCAGAAAGCCCATCCGAATCAGAAACCATGGGTGATGAACCAAACCCACCCCGTAGTCTCAAGGACTACATGTACCCAACTAGGGCAACCCAGCCCTCTTGCATCATTCTGCCAGCCGATGCTTGTCAGTTTGAACTGAAAGCAAGCACAATTCATATGCTACCCGTGTTTAGAGGGGTCAATGCTGAGAACCCCTACCATCACGTGAGAGACTTTGAGGATATTTGTGGGACTCTGCGTTTTAACCAAATGCCAGAGGAGTCCCTCAAATTGAGATTGTTTCCTTTTTTCTCTGAAAGACAAAGCCAAGTCTTGGCTTCATGCCCTACAACCACAATCCATTAGAACCTGGGATGACCTCACAAAAGAGTTTTTCAAAAAGTTTTCCCAAACCATAAGACTGCGGCAATTCGCCAAAGTCTAAATGGTTTTGTGCAATTAGAAGACGAAACTCTAGCAAGGTACTTGGAGAGATTCAATGAATTACTACTCCAATGTCCCCACCATGGTTTTGAAAAATGGAGACTCGTGCAAATATTGTATGAGGGTCTAGATGTTAGAACCCGAACACACAGTCGAGTCAATGTGCAATGGTGCATTTATTGACAAGAGTGCCGATGACGCTTGGGCTTTTCTAATCGAAGTCATTTGAAAAGACTCAACAATGGGAGTCCATCCGAGAACCGAAACGGACTACCCCCTGTACAAAATGTTCATAGAATCGAGTCTGACTTTGAGGGAAATGCAAAAATGGCATCTTTGGCCCAGAGAATAGAAGTGCTTGAGTTGCAGAAGAATGTAAAATCTAATGCCCCTACTCTCCAGTGACCAAATTGATAGGGCCACTTGTGCCGCATGCCATAGTTCTCGACCACTTAGTGGACAGCTGTCAGATTTATATGCATTTCAAGAGTCCAAGTCCGAGCAAGCCAATGCATTGTACCAGAGACAAGAGAACAACCCTTATTCTCAAACCTACAACCCGGGGTGGAGGAATCACCCTAACTTCTCATGGTCCAAGGGACTGTACAAGGGGGACCAACACATAACAACCAAGGATACTCATATCCTAGAAACCCCCAAGTACAACCACCCCCTCAGTACCCTGTAGAGAAAAAGACTAGCTTGGAAGACTGTGTCATTCTGTTGACCCAAGGTCTTTCAAAACTTGAGAAAACTAAGACCAACGTCTCACGAACCTAGATCTTAAGATAGGGCAAATCGTGATGCATTGAATGAAAGAGAGAAAGGAAAATTCCTAGTCAACCCCTACAAAATCCAAAGATCGTGTTTCAAGCGAGGCTCCTCTACCTGCAATGAAACTTCACATAGTCAAGCGAATCTTTGTCACCACTCTCCGAAGTGGTAGAATTGTTGAGAACCATGTAGGTGTACCACCATCAAGCTGAGTCTACATCGGACTCCCAAGTACACACAACACCACGTAAAACATCTAATGTAGAGAACGAACTCGAGCACGTTGATAAGACCAAGAGTCCTACTAATATAGATGTTCTGTGCCAAAGTCATGTTCTGTTGCTCCATTTCCACAACGGTTGGTGCAATGTATGGGGTACCAATACAACGAGATGTTGGAATTGTTCAAAAGAGTTAACATAAACATTCCATTTCTCGAAGCAATCAGGCAAATACCTGCCTATGCTAAGTTTTTGAAGGACCTGTGCACACAAAAGCGAAAGCTTCATGTGCATAAGCGTGCCTTTCTCACCGAGCAAGTAAGTTCAATTATTCAAAACAAAACCCCACCTAAGTTTAAAGACCCAGGTAGCCCGACTATCTCTTGTACTATAGGTGAGCATACAATCAGAAAAGCTTTATTGGACTTAGGAGCTAGTGTACTACTGCCATATTCTGTGTATGTGCAGTTAGGTCTTGGGGAATTGCAACCCACTCCTGTCACGCTACAATTAGCGGAATGATCTGTGAGAGTCCCTCGGGGAATCGTTGAAGATGTGCTAATCAAGGTTGATAAATTTTATTTCCCTGTGGACTTCATTGTGTTGGATACCCAACCTGTGCAAAATCCACGAAAATCATATTCCCGTTATCTTAGGACGTCCCTTCTTGGCTACATCAAACGCTATCATAAATTGTCGTAGCGGGATATTGAATTTGTCTTTTGGCAACATGACTGTAGAACTGAATGTCTTTCGTGTGAACCAACAACCCATAGAGTGTGATGATGATGAATTTCACGAGGTTAACATGATTGAGAGTCTCGATTCAAGACTCATTGCCCGACATTTTGTCAGTGGACCCTGTGCAAGCATGTTTAGACAATTTTGACTTAGATCTCTTCGATTACGAGTACATTAGTGAGGTCCACTCTTTGCTAGAGTCTGTGCCACCCATGGATATTGCCAAATGGCAGAATGCAGTGGAAACTCTTCCACTCTCTGATACCACATCTGCCCCACCTCTTGACACACCACCTAAGCTTGATTTGAAACCTTTACCCGATACCTTGAAGTATGCATTCTTAGGTCCTTCTGAGACTTTACCTGTGATTATTGCATCATGTTTAGACACGGAACAGGAAAGTCAACTTTTAGAAGTACTTAAAGAGCATAAAGGAGCCTTAGGTTGGACCATCTCCGATCTTAAGGGTATAAGTCCCACAATTTGCATGCATCACATAAACCTTGAAGAGAACACTAAACCATCTAGGGAAATGCAAAGGAGACTTAACCCCAACATGAGAGATGTTGTCAAGGGTGAGATTCTGAAACTGCTTGACGTGGGTATCATCTACCCGGTCCCTGATAGCCAGTGGGTCAGTCCAATTCAGGTAGTACCCAAGAAGTCCGGCATTCTTGTTGTTCAAAACGAGATGAATGAGCTACTTCCCACCGTGTGACCACTTTGGGTGGCGAGTATGTATTGATTATAGAAAACTGAACACAATAACCAAGAAAGACCATTTTCCCCTTCCCTTCATTGACCAAATCTTTGGAAAGGTTAGCCAAACATAAGTACTACTGCTTCTTAGATGGCTATTAAGCTACAACCAAATTCACATAGCACCCGAAGACCAACAAAAGACCACATTTACATGTCCTTATGGAACATTTGCTTATCGTCGTATGCCTTTTGGGCTGTGCAATGCACCCGCTACTTTTCAACGTTGCATGATGAGCATTTTTTCCGACATGGTAGATAAGTTTCTTGAGATTTTTATGGATGATTTTTCTGTGTTTGGATCTTCATTTGATGAGTGTTTGCATCACCTCACATGTGTGCTAGTTAGGTGTAAGGAGAAGAGTTTGGTCTTGAATTGGGAAAAATGCCATTTTATGGTTAATTCAGGCATTGTTCTAGGGCATATCATCTCGGAAAAAGGCATAGAAGTAGACAAAGCCAAGGTAGATCTCATTCAACAATTGCCTCAACCTTGTTCTGTGAGGGACATCAGATCATTTCTAGGCCATGCGGGTTTTTACCGCCGATTCATCAAAGACATTAGTAAAATTTCACGACCTTTGTGCAATCTTCTTGCGAAAGATGTTGCATTTGTCTTTGATGATGCTTGTAAGGAAGCATGGGAGCAATCAAGGCTCTCCTTACATCTGCCCCTATAGTCAGACCCCCGATTGGTCATTACCATTTGAGATTATGTGTGATGCGTCGACTATCTTTGTAGGAGCTGTTTTGGGCCAAAGAGTAGACAAACTCCCTTATGTGATCTACTATGCTAGTAAAACACTTAATGATGCTCAATTGAATTATTCCACTACCGAGAAGGAGTTGCTAGTTGTTGTGTTTGCATTAGACAAGTTTAGATCTTATTTGATAGGGTCTAAGGTCATCATTTATTCCGATCATACCGCATTGAGATATCTTTTGTCTAAGAAAGATGCTAAGGCTCGTCTAATTCGATGGATACTCTTGCTACAAGAGTTTAACCTCGAAATTCGAGATAAGAAAGGGTCAGAGAATGTTGTTGCTTTGATCACTTGTCTAGGTTGAATGTTGAATCTTCCGATGAGTCTCTGTGTTGATTAGGGAATCATTCCACGATGAGCAATTGATGCTTGTGTCTGAGATGCCTTGGTTTGCTTGATATTGTGAACTACCTTGCTACGGGTAGAATGCCCTTGCATTGGTCTAAACAAGACCGTGCTAAGTTCTTGGCTGAAGTTAAACATTTCCTTTGGGATGACCCATATTTGTTTAAGTACTTTGCCAAGACCAAATCATTAGGAGATGTGTCCCCACCCGAACAAAGGGACGTCATCTCTTTTCTGTCATGACCATGCTTGTGGAGGCCACTTTAGTGCCAAGAAAACTGCTGCAAAGATCTTGCAAAGCGGTTTCTATTGGCCAACACTTGTTTAAGGATTGCCATGCATTCTGTGTTGCTTGTGACCGATGCAGAAACTAGGAAGTATATCTAGGAGAAACATGATGCCCTTACAACCCATTTTGATTGTTGAGCTGTTTGATGTTTGGGGCATTGATTTCATGGGTCCATTTCCGAATTCGAAGGTAAGTTGTACATCCTTGTAGCTGTCGATTATGTCTCTAAGTGGGTAGAGGCCATTGCATCCAAAACCAACGACCATAAAGTTGTTCTTTCTTTTCTTAAGGAGAACATTTTCTCCCGTTTTGGAACCCCGAGAGCGATAATCAGTGATGGAGGTAGTCATTTCTGCAATAGACCCTTTGAATCGCTAGTGCGCAAGTATGGAATCACTCATAAGGTCGCAACACCTTACCATCCTCAAACCAGTGGCCAAGTAGAAGTTTCTAATAGGGAAATTAAGCATATTATTGAGAAGACCGTCAATCCTTCTAGGAAAGATTGGTCTTTGCGTTTAAATGATGCTTTATGGGCCTATAGGACTGCATACAAGACTCCCATTGGGATGTCTCCTTACAGACTTGTGTACGGAAAAGCATGTCATCTACCTGTTGAGTTAGAACACCGTGCATACTGGGTTGTGAAAAAGTTGAATTTTGATCTTGATAAAGCTGGTACCCGTAGAAAACTTCAACTCAATGAGTTAGAAGAATTGAGAAATTATGCATATGATAGTGCAAAAACGTACAAACGTAGAATGAAGGTGTTTCACGATAAGCGCATTCTGCGCAAGTCTTTCACCCCAGGTCAGAAAGTTTTATTGTACAACACTAGATTGCACTTGTTTCCAGGGAAGCTACGTTCTCGATGGTCTGGACCATTCGTGGTACGTACCGTTTTCCCCCATGGAGCTGTAGAAGTTGAAAACCCGGCAAACAAGAACATTTTCAAAGTCAATGGTCAAAGACTGAAACCATTTCTGGAACATCTTCCACCAGAAGTTGAGACCGTTGACTTGGAAGACCCCATCTATGTGGACTGATCTAGTTCACTCGTGTACATACTTATGGACTAAACATCCATCATCTTTCCCTTTTCTTTTTCTTTTGCATAATTTTGATGTGTGCTAACCAAACCTTTTTGTCTTGCGCTCGTGATTGTTTGCTTTCAAAGCATTCATCTTTCTATGGTTTAGCAACTTCCTTGTACATCCGGTAATCTCTTCCCTTTTCTTTATTTAACATAGTTCTCTCGGTATGTGACTTTTTAAATTCTTATTATCTGTTGACACATTGAGGACAATGTTTAATTTAGGTTTGGGGGTACATACATTTGCATATAGAGTTTTTAGTCTTTCTTTTCAAACAAAAAAAAAAAAAAAAAAAAAATCAAAAAAACTCTTTGTAAATACTTGCATGAAAAACCTCCAACTTTTAGACATTTTAGAGTCACTAGCATGCTTTTAGCTATGTTTACATAGAGATCTGACCGAAATAACAAGAACTTGGAAGTACTGGAGAACGCAATCGGGTTCCTTAGTTGATTAGAGCGTTAAAGTCGGATTTAACCATACCGAGGAGGGCGAATTAAAGTCTTTGTTTAGATTTTCGGTAGTAGAATTGTGATCAACCATAGTGGAGACTACCCATTTTACATCAAGCGAGGTACCGACCTTCACTCTTTGTGACTTTCTAGAAAAGCTTTTAGAGTGTGTGTCACCGTACGTCAATTCCGGGTAGGAATGGTGAGCTACCCAACTTCGCACCACTTTCAGCACTACTTTTGTTCTCTTGAGTGCTAATTCCGTCAATCATGAGGGTGACGTCTAAAGATGAAAACTCCTTCTAAATATCGATTTGCAGTTAACATCACTCTCTCTCTCAATCAGTAGTTCCATAGAAACACATCATCGTCGGCAAGCGGAGCAACATCAGAATATTCGAAGAAAAGTTGATATAGTCCAAGGTTACGTGCAACAAAGAAAAGAAAAGAAAATAGGATGAGAATTAATGAAGTTTGTAAAATCAAGACAATACAAGTTATGGAAATTGTGTGATATAGTCCTTCATCCATGGAGTTAGTAGTTTTACTGTTTTTATTTTCAATTAATGTATATAGTGAAGTTCTTATAACAAAAAAAATAAAAAAAAAAAAAAAATTGTAGTTTATTTTCTTAGTTTTGATACCACCATGGTAAAGAAGAAAATTCCAAGTAACAAGGAAATTGAGTAGAAAAGTTAAAAATTGTCAAGTTTTGTGAAGTTTAGAAGTTCGTCATCAACATTTGAAGACCGAAGAGTGAAGACGTTTCTATGGTTCTTATGAGAGAGTGATATTAATTGCCGATCGGGTGAAAAGGTAGTGAGTACTCCCACCCTTGCTAATGGTTGATTTCCTTCCTTAGAGATCATCAGAAAAAGATTCTTTTTGTCCACACTTTTGTGGAGTCTCAGATTTTATTTCGGAAGGTTAGCCTTCTTACCTACAACGTGTGCGGGATTTCTCTCTTTATTCCCGCCTGCACACATGAGAGACTAAAAAGCGATCTTTTTGAGTGCAATTATCATAAAACCCTAATGGTGAGGAGGAAGTCGAGGCTTATGATCACAATCGAATCCGAATTCTTTCATATGGTATGGTTACTTCTCGCAAAGCACTTAAGGATGAGAATGCGTTCTTTAGTAGTTCTAACTTCTTGTTACTAGCACGCAGAAACACTATGTCCTCATAGCTCCTTGGATGCTTGAGACTCTTTTACACTATGAAGTTGGAGAAGGTTTTGTGGGTACACCTCGGCAAACCCTCACGAGACTACAACTCGTCCACTAGGGACACCTAGGGGTTTAAAGGCTTAGTGCATACGCTAAATGCATTCGAGAGACTGCGACGGGGGTATAGTTAGGATTTCTTATTTTGTTTCACTTGAGGACAAGTAAAATTCAGGTTTGGGGGTATTTGATGAGTGCCAAATAGTGCATACTTATACACCTTTTTATTGGCATTTTACTCATCTTTTGCGTTTAGAAATCAGATATTATCCCATTCGTATTTTCTTTGTTTTCAAGAATAAATATTTGTATTAATTAATTTTGTGTTTTTAGGTAATAAATAAAGCTCGGAGAATCGAGGAGCCAAAAGAGAGAAGAATTGAGTCGAGCATCTATGGAGCAGAAAGCCAAAGCCCGCGCGCAACAGTTGCAACCCAACAAGTAGCAACTCATCTACAAGACATGGGCTTGAGCTAGACCCGACCCGCGACCCGGATCCGAGTCCGGCCACTCCAAGCCGTTGAGATCTCATCTTGCTGCATCCTACGCTCACGCCTCCTATGCATCGACCCTTGATGTCTCTGCTCAACACCAAAACACCCCAACGGGGCCTCGGCCAGTTGAGATCTGTCCCCAAGATCCAACGCTCGCTGCATCACTCTCATCATCACTCGCTGCGCCCGCCTCACAACGAAACAGCCTAACCCTATACCCCCACTCGACTCTACCATTCCTCTCATTCACTTTCTCTTTCTTCTCCACACACACCCCTCTGCAAAACCCTTACCTCCCTCTTCTCTTCCCACGCCTGATCTTGAGCCATCATCATCACCACCACTCTTTCTCCTATCACCAACAACTCCTCTAGCCTCTCGCACCACCACTCTCTCTATTATTTATCTTTTTCATAGCTTCTCTTCAACCTAGAAGCTAGGTTAAAGATAAATAGGGTTAGGGTTTTCACCAACTCCTTTGCATGTTCGATTCGAGAGGTCGGGGGACGCGTCAAGGGAGCGAGAGCAGGTTTGGGTCATCAGTGTAGTGGTTAGTACAATTGTTTTGAGAGTATAAATTCATGTTTTAGAGGAAAGAGAGGGCAGTCAGTGTTTAGAGTGAATTTTTAGGGTTCTTAGGTTAGATTTATATTTAATCTGTTTTTGATATTCATGATGTTCTAAACTTAATTGCTAGGATTTACATGAAACCCTAGCTGCTGTTACGTGGTTCAACTTAATGTGAATTATTCTTGGCATGCTTTAATTGATAAGAAAGTTTCATTGTTAACATATCAATGCCACTGCTCTCACAATGAATGTCATGCATCCATTGTAGTTAGGTTTACATTGTGTTGAGTGTGTTCAGCTCATATTTTGATTGCTAATGCTATCTCTTAGATTATTTGTACTTAACTAGACATCTAATGCTCGAGTTGATACTTGAAACTTCAAATGGTGAAACCCCTTAGGTATATGATAGAGTTGACACACTATCCTTACCCGCCTTAGGAACAAGAATATTCACTTTAGTTGAATTGCATAACTTGAAATAGTGGTGGATTGGCAATCCTAGTATCCTTCTTAATCATCTTTTATAGTTCATTTTGCCTCAGTCTTGCAACCTTCAATACAGTCGTAAAGACTATAAACAAAAGCTTTGTATCTCTGTCACTTACCCCTGAAAACACTTGAGAAGCCTTAGAATAACATAGCACACCCTAGTTCCCTGTGGAAAGACCTGTGCTTGCCACTGCCTTCAAAGGCTCTGTGCACTTGCAGATTAAGACATAGGAAAAGCCTCTTTGAGCTCCTATCAGTACGCGTACTAGGTATGCGTACATCCTTCCTTTACAAATATTCGGGATCTCAGGGTACGCGTACTGGGTATGTGTACCTACCTACATTCGGGAACTAAGATGTTATAGCATAGTTCGGTTGAACCCACCAAGCGTTGGTATGTCAAGTTTGGTTGTCATATTTTAGTATCAAAACTCATCTAGAGTCACTTGATTAAATTCTTGAGTCAACTTCATTTAGGTTAGACTAGAAATTCTAGGAATATTGAGACATACAAGTATTACTCCGAATACATGAAGAATGAGAAAAAGTAATGACTGCAATGAAGACATCATCTTTCCTCTTGAGGTTAGTAATATTGACTTGATCGTGTTTCCATTCCTAACGTATCTTTCAAGTTGTATTATATTTAAAACAAAACATGCGAAGCTTTATATATATATAATACTCTAGTGGTTAAACTTGGTCATATCATTATGATCAAAGTATCAAGGAATTTATTGAATTACGAAGTATAAACACTTATCTTTTGGAACTTCGTAAACACGATATCAACATAATCTTTATATTTAGTTACTTGATTATGTGTAGATATCTATATCATAAGTAGTGGGAACAATCGCAGGTTCCTCCTCATTTAGCTTTTCTTTGTTAACAATTTCTAAAGGAGGTAGTTCAGCAGCAATATGATTATCTTGACGAAAATCACTGATGTCAACAATAACCACATTAACTGAGTCCATCATGACTTTGGTTCGAAGATTATATACTCTGGAGGCACGACTATCAGACGCATAACCAAGAAAAATTCCTTCATCACTTTTGGAATCAAACTTTCCTTTATGTTCTTTGTCCTTAAGCATATAGCATTTGCTTAGATAATCATTAAATAGCTTATATTGGGTTTTCTCCCATACCATAATTCATAAGGGTTATTTACAGTTTTGGATCTTAGATAAACTCTATTTATGAAATAACAAGTTGTGAAGACGGCTCCCCCCCCAGAATGTTAGTGGTAGATTTTTGTTGTGAAGCATTACTCTAGCCATTTCTTGAATATTTCTATTTTTTCTTTCAGCAACACCATTTTCCTGAGGTGTAATGAGAGTAGACAATTGATGAGAGATTCCAAGTTTATTGCAGTATTCATATACTTTTGTATCATTGAATTTTGTACCAAGATCGCTTCTTACTTTCTTAAGTTTGCAACCTTGTTCATTTTGAATTATATTCAAAATAATCTTGAACTCCTCAAGCGTGTCATTTTTGTGCTTTAGAAAAGCAACCCAAGTGAACGGTGTGTAGTCATCTACCATTACTAAAGCATATTTCTTACCACCGACAGTAGCTTGTTGAATATGACCGAAAATATCCATATGAATACGATCGAGAGGAGCACGAGTAGCTATATCTCGAGAAAGTTTGTGTGGAAATTTTCCTTTCTTACCTTTTTGATAAGTACCACATATACCTTATACTTTAGTATTTATTTTGGGAACGCCTCTGACAAGTTCACAATTAGTGAGCTTACCAAGCATTCGTTAGTTGATATGACCAAACCGTTCATGCCATAAATGATTTGACTCTACTTTGGTCAGGTTAAAATATAAATTAGACTGTATATCAAGAAAGATTATATTTCGGTACTTATCTTCAATATCACATCCTCCCATATTGGAACCTTGTGACCTTTATCACAAATTTGACTTACTGAAAGAAGGTTGGCTTTCATACCTTTGACATAAACAACATCATGGATTTCAGGAATACCTGGTAGTTTGATAGTTCCCTTCTTGTTGATAAGGAAGCTGCTTCCATCTCCGAATGTTACAAATTCTCCTTTATAATCTCATGTCTTTATAAACCAAGAGAGATATCTTGTCATATGTCTACTACAACCACTATCCAGGAACCATTGAAATAGTGAAGTGGTTTTGAGTGCAAATGCTCAAAGAAATCTTTCGACAAGTTCCTTATTATGAACAAAATTTTCATTCCGTTTCTTAGGAACAATATTAGGAGACTTTTTCAGAGATTTGGTAAAGTTTTTTATTATACCAAACAATTGTTTAGCATGTTTAATCAGATTTTTTGCACAATGAATTTTCTGATTGAAAACTTTACTGCCTTTTAGAAGGTGTTCTGTGTAGAGTTCCTTATTGTTTGGTTTTATATAACCAAATGTCATAGTTGAACTATGATGAGAGTTCTTTTTGTGAAGTTTCAAGGGTTCCTTGACCAGTCCTTTATCAACCAAGATATTGGAGATATTTTCATCCAACGGATAGTTTTGTTCAACATGTCTTTCTATATCATCTTAAGTAACACAAAACAACTTTCTTCCAATTAAATTGTATTGTAGAACGTTTAATCTTGATATTACGTTATCTAAATCAGCCATAGATTCAAATCTTATAGGTTGAATCGCACCAAACACAGATTGTTAGATCTTTTCGTGTTTGCCTGCTCTGATACCAATTGAAAACACGAGAGTACTCAAATACACCACAATATTTTAAATATCAACCTATAAGTCTGGTATCTTAAGTGATCGTCTATGGTCAGAGTCGAGAATACAACTTAAGTCCTATACCTTTTGTGATTGTCTATGGACGAGGTCGAGACAATACGACAAAAAGATATTTACTTAACAATAGTTACTGTAAAAACCGATAGATTATTAAGATGAATGTCAAGTAATTCGGTTTAACGTACAAGCGTAATTTACTTTAAATTATAATTGCGGAATAATAAAGTAAACGACACAACAAGATTTTGTTAACGAGGAAACCGCAAATGCAGAAAACCCCCGGGTCCTAGTCCAGTTTTGAATACTCTCTGAATTAAGCAGCTATACAAAATATAATACCAACTTCGTATAGTTGAGACCAAGTAGACTACCCCTAGCTACTTAGTTTCCTCAGTATCTCTGCGCCTTCGACTTCTAGAGTCACGTACGTGAATAGTTACTTCTTTAGATCGTATTCCAAACAACAAATTAAAGAATGAATCTGTTTGGTAACCACTCTAATCAATCTTTGGTAAAATATATTTATGAGTTGTTGACAAAGGATCTTCGGTTTAAACTAATAAACTCCTTTGTCTGGTTAGATCAATCTAAAGCTTTATTACCGAAATAACCAATTTCTAGATTCACAATCAATCAATATAGAACTCAAAGAGTAACTATAAAGCGATGCCGATTTTACACAACTAGACAATCAAGTCTATCAAGGATAAACACGATTCTAGTTGGATCCTAGCTGATCAAGGTTTGTGCACTAAATTCACAAGATATGAAAACTAATAAGAAAATTTTATTCATCTTCAAATCTTCGATTATCTTCTCAATAACCTGCACAACACAAACTTGAATCCTCTTGTGATCAATCACACACAGAACGGAGACTGTTAACAACAGATTATCACAAGATGTCTTTAGATCCACAAATGGTTCTAAAGATCATGTCGATACTTTGATCTAGTTTGAGTGACCCTTATATGTCAGAAGAGAAGGCTCTCAAGAATAATCAAACTAGGTGCAATCAAAGGTTCAAAAACCATTAGTCAATCAAATCAATAATCAAAAACTAAAATAACAATACAATTATCTAGTTTCCCATCAACGGTACTCGTAGAGCTTCTTGATCCCACAGAAGTCTTTAAATGAGTGGTCATAAGAGATTTCGCATAATTAGGGTACTTTCCTCTCCAGATAGACGGCTCCACCAGAAACAACACGAATGAAGTTTGCGTGGCTCTTAGGATAGTTTGCAAGAAATGCAAACTCAAGTATTTATAGACCAAGGTTGTTTGGACAACAAGGAAATTCCAAAACCGAAAATATTCTTAAGATATTCATTAAAGTACCTAATTTCGGTTTTCCTATTTCCAATATATGTCAACCAATATTTTCGAAAGCTCTCTTAGAAATTTCTATTATTAGTGTAGCACATTAACTAGTAATTTCCAGAGGATATGTTTTAATTGCTGGTAATTAAAACATATATTATGAAAATCATATTTAAATATTTTTCAATATTTCGGTTCAGGATTACCTTGAGTATCAAGGAATATCTTTGAACAATTAATAATAAGAGTTATGTACGTGTTCAATAATGTCGAAATCTAGAAGTTTCTCTCAGCAAACCCTAATTCCAAAATCACACAAAACATAAAGAGATATGTGAATATTGGAAACTCGGTTTTGTTCCTTGGGTTCGTTTTACCATGACTCACAATTTATGTTGTGACCGGTTATACCATGCTTCCCAAAATAGGTTGTGACCGGTTACACCATGCTTCCCAAAGTAGCTTGTGATCGATTACACTTGCTTTATGAATCAACTTGTGACCGGTTGCACCTTGATACACATTATAGGCTATGACCAGTTATACCTCAATTCTCAACATAAGTTAAGATAGGTTCTACCTTTTCATCTTGTATTGGTCATCCAAAATATATTCAATAAAGAACCAGACCAATCATGATTTCCATTTCGATTATGAATCAAGTTCATATATCTACTTCCTTAAACCAATGTAATAATACATAGTTTTCTAGGATGAAATTACACATATATCTTACACATAATCAAGTAACTAAATACATAGATTATGTTGATATCGTATTTACGAAGTTCCAAAAGATAAGTGTTTATACTTCGTAATTCAATAAATTCCTTGGCACTTTGATTATAATGATATGACCAAGTCTAATCACTAGAGTATTATATATATATATATATATATATATATATATATATACATCTTGGCATGTTATGTTTTCAGTATAATACGACTTGAAAGATACATTAGAAATGGAAACAAGTCAAGTCAGTATTACTAACCTCAAGTGGAAGGATGATGTATTCGTTGCAGTCATTACTTCTTTTCATTCTTCAGGTCTTTGGAGTAATACTTGTATGTCTCAACATTCCTAGACTTTCTAGTCAAACCTAAACGTAATTGACTATAGTATTTAATCAAGCGACTCTAGATGAGTTTTGATACTAAAATATGACAACCAAATTTGACATAGCAACGCTTGGTGGGTTCAATCGAGCTATGCTCTAACAGTTACCTTTTGTTTAGGAAATCATTATGTGTCGTATAGGCCTTTCCACAATTTTGAAAAGACTTTTGAATTATGTCCACCTAGGAAAACACAAAAAACAATAATGAAAAGTAAGGCGAAAAATGGTGTATGACACAAGTAATTACCATTAATGCCATTAAAAGCTTTCTTGATCTTTAGCATGCATCCAACACAGTCCTTGCAGACATATGTTTCAGTCTGAAAATACGGGGTAAAAAATACACCACCACTTTTTTTCTTAGGCAATCTGTATGGACAAACTCAATACAACTCCGAGAGTAAAACTCAATCAAGGGAAAGTATCTAGAGTTATATCTCTTTCTCTTGCGATTAAAAAGTTTACAGAAACAAGTTCATAAACCTAATCACAAAGAGATTACTTGGACGGTACCAAAGACCAATTGTCCGAGAATCAATCTAGTCGTATCCAACAAACTAGGTTGGATGTATCTACTAAGATTGATTAACGTATAACCTGTGATATTTAAATTATAAAGATAAACAATATAATGTAGGAAAAGAAACAGCACAGACACCAGAAGTTTTGTTAACGAGGAAACCGCAAATGCAGAAAAACCCCGGGACCTAGTCCAGATTGAACACCAAACTGTATTAAGCCGCTACAGACACTAGCCTACTACCAATTAACTTCAGATTGGAATGTAGTTGAGCCCTAAAAGGCATCCCACCGATTAAGGTACAGTCGCGCTCCTTACACCTCTTAAATCCCAGCAGGACTTCGAGCAATTGATTTCCTTAGATGACATCACACCAACTAAGAGTTGCTTCAGCTCAATTGAAGACTTTAAACCAAATGTGCCTCCCAAAGATTAATCATATATATTGATTTCCTTTTACAATCAAATAACTTGATCAAAGGTGTGGAAATCGATAGGAATAGACAAAGTCTAGCTAACATCAAAATCTGAACTTATGGAACCCGAAGTACAGCCTAGATTATTATTCACCTCACAAGTATAAAACCTGTGGAATCAACAAAGTTTGAGACGAAAAGAACTTGATGAATAGAGAAAGCTCAACAAACAATCAAGATCAGGATACTCAAGTTATCAAGGAAAGATAAATGGACCTGGCTTCACGAATTCCTATGAAGACCTTGTAGTCGCTAAACCCTAAAAGGGTTTAGGAGAGAACGATTCTAGATACAACTAGGACACACCAAAAAGTAGTATCGGGATTCAAAGATCCCAATTGCTTGGAGTTCCCATTTTATAGACATTCAAAGCATAGGTTGCTTTAGGTTTAAGCTAAGATAGATTTGGAACCAAGCAAATAATATCCACTGTTAGATGAATCTTTGAATCTGATTTACATAAGCAAGATATACTCTCTGGTTAGGTGAAACCGTAATCGAACTGTGTACAAATACTATATTCAACATGGTTACTCGAAACTAGCTGGTTTGAACTTAAAAGCTTAATCTTCATCTTCATGAACACATAAGACGTTAACTCTGAGTCACAAACATGTGATCAATTAAGTCTAGTATTTTTAGAGAATTAATCAAATGCTAATGATCTCGTAGAAAGAATTTAAACACACTTGAAAATATAATCGACATGGTTAGTAGGTGTACAAGGTAAAAATACCATTGCCGCTCGTGAGTCAGTTCAATTAGAGTACACATACCGGTTTGTAAACTTTTAGCCAAACCAAAGTTTCAGAGTTCACAGAACTTTTTAGGTTTGCGTACCGGTTTAGAAACTTTAAGACTGTCGCTGGTTCCGAAGTTCACATAACTAAATCGGTTTGCATACCGGTTTGGAAACGCTGCCGAGTTCAGGAACATAGAACTGTTTAAGTTTGCGTGCCGGTTTGGAAAAAAATCGGGTTCAGTAACCACAGTTCAATAACGGTTTGCATACAAGTATATATGCATACCGATCTGAATCACGAGTCACACAAATTTTCATATGATATACATAAGAATATGTGTACCAAATACGGGTTCAGACATATAACAGTTTTCCCAGTAAAACTGATACCATTGTCTTGTATCCGAATCTATAGTAGTTCTATATTTCTCTAAATCGATTCGAAATATTCCTGAATAACATCAATGACACATATCATTGTTCCGGGTTATTTATGAATGATAAACTTGAATCATGATTTTGATTCCGAATAATAAGTTATCCTTAACCGAAATTAATCAAGTGTGAACAAATGTTCATTAAGCTTAGTCATTATATTTTGAGAAATTCGTTAACTAGATAATTAGTTCTCGACTCGAAATTCTTGTATATGCATACTATTCTAATTATTAGTTATGTGACATCGTCTCAAATGATAGAAAAGTGAATATAACTTGAGATATAGGTGGTTCAGTCTTCACTTACCTTTAGTTGATGAAGTTCTCCAAAAGCTTCGGTTGATCTTCGCCTTCAAACGGTAGAACGCAATGATGACTGTCGTGATCCACTGTTTCTCAACTACATTTTTATCCTAGTCCGAGACTTAACTAATTGTAGACTAGAAATCAAGATATAGTTTTGACAACTAAAATTGACAAAAAGCTTGAGATAGCAACACTTGTGAGTTCGACCGAGCAATGCTCTTACACATATTTCTCCTATATTAAATCGAAGTAGATAATCCTAATAATTTTACAATCTTATTATATTTTGTTATGATCATACTATTTGTTGGAGAGATGAGTTAAAAAGGGGCATAACTCTAATCCAGGAACCATGAGTAAGCAAAAATAACAAGAGGAACTTCTCTCCTCTAAATAAGATTTCATGTTGTAGAATGACTTCATAATCAATAATGCTATATATTTTGTGCTGAATAAGAGAAGAGATATCTGAAATGTGAAAGCGAAAGGTCAGTTTAGGAATCGACTTTTAAGAATATAGGAAAAAATTTTATGAGAGACAAAAACTAGGAGCACCACATCGATTGGGTAATTTAGTAACAACGTAAGTAAAAACCGGAAAATATATGCAGGTACTGATATTTTGATTTAGCGTAAAACCGTCGTAGAATATTTTGATTTTCTTTCTCAATTTTGTACTTTGCGAAGTATCAGGTTGAAGCGACCATGTTCTCCACTATTTTTATATTCAAGCGGCTATGTTCTCCACTATTCTTATATTCAATGGTAGCATCACAAATATTTGATTGCAATGTAAAAACTGATAGCTAGAGTAAGGAAGTTAGTTCCACATAAAACTTTCCATTTTTTTTTTGAACATATAATTGTGAATTTCAGTTTCCAAAACGGATATTTTTCCACATGAGAAATTATAGACATTAAACAATTTGTGTCAAAGAGATGTTATTTGGGTTAGGCGCGCGTATTGATTAGTTTTTTTTTTTTTTTTGTTTCTCACTTTCTTTATTTAATATATCGAAAAATAAAAATAAAGACCTTACAAATATAATATAAAATAATCCCTTAGGATTCGTACAAGACTTTGGTTGGTATCCGAGCAACAAGCTGAGCACCAACACCCTTTTTAATAGCCACACCTAACCTATAAAAAAGAAATTTACCTACACCACTACTGGCGTCATTACTAACTAGACAATTCTTCAACCTCTTAAAAAAACACAAAGTATCATCACTAAGCTCCCCAGTGTGTAAAAGGCCAAGACACCTAGACCATAACCATGCGAAACACATTGATATAAATATTTAGTACGTTTATGCAATCTGACCTTTGAAATAGCTTGACCCGGAATGAAGCACGAATACCTTCACCTGTGCAGGGTGAGACGCCTGTAACATCCATACAAACATCTTGGCCATTCTCTCAATTAAGAACAAGAATATCTGCAGGGCGCAAATCTCAATTATCATCATTCAAAAACCCAAGGGCAACTTCTTTACGTGCGGGAACGCCAGCTTTGTAACAAATGTCAGCAATTACGTCACGTACAAGGTCATGCCGAAACTTGAGCCCAACATCTTTGGCACAATGGAGAGCGTGATCACCAGATATATCCATGAGCCTGTTGCAGCTTGAGCATAAGCCACCTTCGACAAACAAAGGGATACCAAGACGATAGCAAACTACATCTCTGAATTTTCTTGGTCCAAGGCATTGATTCAGATCACTAATGGGAACAACCAAAAGATAATCTTGTGCATGTATAATACGATTGCATTGCCATATAATGGAATCTCTTGCAGACATTGAAAATTGGATGGGGATTTGCTTCTTAACTACGTCAAAATAAGTGACTGCCAGGGAGTGCATAGAAGGGGGGGCAGTATCATCAACGCAAAAGTTAGAAGGTAGTCCACATACCTGGATGAAGTTCTGAAGAGCCGACTGATATGCAGAACCCTTGTTTGAAGAAAATAAACTACCAAGTATCACCTTTTGTACCGAAACCGTCCGACTCTGGGAGGCAAGATAACAATAGTTGCGAGTATCCGCCATAGTATAAATGCCAATGCCACCCTCTTTGATGGGCAGAGTGGCTATTCGCTGTTGGAAAGGCCCAAAACCAGCCCCATCACCCGTGACCAAAAGTCTCAAATATTGAAATAAATGGTCATCGAAAAGTTCTAAGGCTTGTTGTAATGCTGCAGGGTTGGTGGTACGCATAGCAAAATACAATCTGGACACACCGGTACAGTTGCGAAGTAACAACATCTCACTCTGGGGGTCTTTGAGCTTTTTGATGGCGGACATTAGCTGGATGGTCTTGTGAACTCTACTCAGTGCCATGTCACTAATAAAATTCAAATCCAGACTCACTGGTCCCCAGAAGTTTAACACCATCAGTTGGTCTGCCAATATCTCGGGGGAAACATCTTCATCAAAACTTATAGGATCAGTGATAGGCCAAAAGACCTCCGTTTTCTTTATATTATTTATTAACCCTTTTATTATATTATATTTTAGAATATTGAATTGCATTTGAGAATTAGTAATATGAATGTAATACTAATCAATCATTAATTAATCACGACATCTTCTGTTGTAGTATGCATAACGAGAAAATGTTAGAATTTTGAATTACATTCACTTACATTTTGAATTCATGTTTCAATGGACTGTCTTCTGGAACCATGTTTAGACGTTCTAATTACAACATCTTATTTAGATATCAAGTAATTAGGGGTCTATAAGTGAATTTCAATCCAACTTCTACCACCTTTCGGCTATATGGTGTAAAAATTTGTGACCTAATATGAAAGTCCATAGGTGAGTTGAGTTACTTTCATAAATGGCTTAAAGTTGGTCTCGGTTAAGTATTATTGATTCAGGCGTTAGGATGCTCCGTTTTCCGGGCTTCGTTTCAAAATTCAGGAGGATTTGACTAGGAATCCATTATTCTCGATAGATAATCTAATGTAATTATCCAGAATTTTATACAACACCCATGCCGTTACGGCACGGGTTAAACTCTAGTAAATATTCAATGCAACAACTAAAAACTCGAGAAGAATGACAGTAAATACTCTACGAGTTTCAAGCACGAACCCTGTTTCCACATCCTCAGTTTCAAGCACGAACCCCGTTTCCACATCCTCAAAAAGTTGAACCGATAGACGCCGATCTGTTGAATGGATATCAAGTATCAAAGGAATCACCTTCTGTTGAATGGATATCAAGTATCAAAGGAATCACCTTCCTAGACTGCAAAGGAATCACCTTCCTGAAACAAACCCAAACCATCCCAACACTAGCAAATGAATATTTACTGGAGTTTAAGCCTACTTTGTGTTAATACAATTGACAGGATGTATACACACATGGTTGTGTGAATACAACACTAGCGGATGTATACACACATACTTTGTGTGAATACAAATTGACAGGTTCATCCTATACGCCCATATTTATTCTCATGATATATTCTTTTAATACAGTACGTGTTAACTACACAAAACAAGAGCTGAAAAAGCATATATACAAAAACTACTATCATAAAAAAATAATAATCAAGAGATACTGTAATTGATTACAAAAAAAAACAAAAAACACCCCAGTGCATAGCAGGATCACTATCTCGTATGATATGTACTGTCAAATTTCCAGGCCTAGTGTAACCTGACTGTAAGTAGCCTACGTTGAAAGGTTTTGAAGGTCATTGTTCTCTTCATGGGAGATGAAAGAAAAGCTTTACAAGCAAAAATGTCTTAAAAGTTATGAAGGATGTATGCCATGTGAAAGCACCAGAAAAGATCCTAAGACTATATTTCATCTGCCACATTAACATTGTATCGACGCGCCAAGCGCCAAAAAGATCCATCAGAGAACAGGTTTTCTAGCATCTCTAACTTCTTGTGATTTGCCTTGAGCATCTCTGACTGCTGCATTGCGAGCTTTTCTTCGTCCTCCAATTCAACCTGTGCATAAGAACACTAGTGTTACTATGCTTAAGAAAATAAAAAACGAATCAGGTTTACATATAAATATATGGTATGGTCAGTGGATACTCATTACTTTAGGACCCCTCTTCACAGAACATGAAGCCAATTATAGTCCTAATCAACTAGTGGCAGAACTCATCACTTCGCAAACAAAACAGTATTACGAAAGCTAACCCCTCATTAGTGCTCAAGATTCTGCATGCACACATACCATTACAGGGTCAAGATAAGCCTAGATGGAGCTTAACCTCAACTGGTTCTTTTACAGTCAACTCAACCTAAGAGCATTTTTAAGAGAGCAGCAACAAGGACAAAATCATTGCATCACTCTAAGAAACACCATATCTATCTCAAGATCCGGCATATAAAGCTGCCACATAAAATAGTGCACTTCATTTGGAAACTCACTTGAGATATGCCTCCTATTCGGGCTGTTCTCATCAAGAGGATTTGTAACATAACTTCTCTCTTCCTATGTGCAATCAACATCTAGAAGATACTACTCACCTCTTTTTACATTGCCCAAAAGCAATCTGGTTTGCAGTTGCTCCTCATATCCAGGTACAGTTTCAGCCAATCTAAAGTCTCATTCAATGGGTTCACAGCTGGAACACTAACCACGCTTTCCCTCATTCAATGGGCACAATTTCAGGCAATCTCAAGTCTCATTCAATGGGTACACAGATGGAACACTTATCAAGTCTCAAGTCTCATTCAATGGGTACAATTCACCAAATTAACCACCACACTTGGCTTCTACTAAAGATTCTAATACTCGCATTATGGTCTAATGACTAATCTTGAAATCTTATGAAGGAATCTTGAAGGCAGCTCAGAGAAAGCTAATTAGAGAAAACAACAATGAGCGGGAAGAAGCCCTGGCATTGCTGCGAGCCATCAAAAGATATCTGCAACTCAATGTCACTAGTTGAATCATTTTTGGAAGTGACAGAAAGGCAAGTCTGCAATCTATAATCTTGACAATATTCATCTCAGTTGGCATGTTCAACATATATCAAATGACTCTATAATTGTACTCAAGTCTTTTAAGAGTTGGTCTAGTGTGTATGTAAATAAGTACTGCAGTAGATCAGTTGACTAAGTATGTCAGAAGAACTAGTCATGAAGGATCTACTCTCCATACCGACACTACGTATTATAGCTTCTATATAAAATTCCTCTTTAGCAAGAAAATAAAAACACAAACCTCGAACATAAGAAGACTGTATTGCTTCGAAAAGAACATGAGATTCATATTCTGAAACCACAAAAAGTAAACAGTTTTGCTTTAAAGATTACCCGCAAAAGATATGAAGCCGCTTCAGCATGTTTCAGGGTAAGTTGCTTTAGCTTCCGTGCCACCTCATAGTCTGGATCGGTACGTTCCAACCACTGGCAAGTAATCCTCCCCCGGGCAGGATTTGTTGGACGATCTGCAAACATTTCCATTTCAGCAGCAAATGCTCTAACGGGCCTTGGCATACCAGACATCATAAATGGATAGTTGTTCATCTCATATATGATCGCCTTGGCTTGCTTTTCTGTCTGCATCTCCACCAAGGCACACTGTGGTATGATCTTCTGTTCAAAATAGTTTGGAATGAATTGAACAGTTTTGACAGTTCCAAACTGCCCTAAGGCAGTTTCCAAAACAGCGTTTGTCACCTGTGGTGAAATATTGTCGATGTATACAGTACGTTTCACTTTCTCCTCAAATGCAGCATATTCTTCAGCTGAACTTCCCATGTCTTTTAACTATTAATTGAAAGTACTTCAATGACTCTGATTCAGAATAAAGTAAAAATAATACATAAAGACAACCCAAAACAAAAAATAACTATTTTTTAGCATAAATTTCAAGAACCATTAAAGTCGTAAAAGATGCCCTTAACCATTAGTCTCAAAACTAGAGGTCAAACGATTCAATAGAGCAACCTGACTGATAAACTAACTATCAACTACATACAATTACTAAGCTTCACATCTTCATCAAACATGATATGTATCATGTATGTTGCAGAAAACACTGGCAATATGAGTCAAAGGATAGATTCTTTGAAGTTTGTGAGTTATCTGACATACATCTCAAGACCCATAAGGTGTAACCATACAGACCTCTCTGCAGATCAACCAAGATGGTCGACAAAGCCTGATCTGCTTTAGTCTTTCTTGCATCCGAACCAAAGTCACTGTTTATATTTTGTTTCTATGAATCTTCAGTGTAGATCTATATGATTTTCAACTAATCAAAATACTCAGTTGATTACTCAGTTCAACGAGTTACTCTAGAACTGCTACGAATATTCCAGTGTGACCCTAAAAATGAAAACCCTAATTTCAGATTTTCAAATCCCTTCATAGAATATTTCAACAGAACATCATCAACTAGCGAAAAAAAAACTAGTGAGATTACAAAAACTAACAACATTAAGAAAGAATTTGATACATACCTTCGAAAATGACATCTGAAACCCCTAATGTCGATTCGATCAGGATAGAACAAAAATCCCGCTTCTTAAACCCTAGAGAATGAGAGAGAGTCAGCAAAGCAAAGAAATTTTGTTTCCGGACAAGTGCCAGTAGTTCGCGAAAAAGTCGTGAATTATGAGAAGAGAAATCCCCGCTTTAAATTCTTCGTTACGTGGCAAAATCACGACCGATAAATTGCAATGTATGCACCTGTAACTGTAACATTTCGACATGCAATGTTGGGAAATGCATGCGGGAAATTATTGCGGGATGAATGCCAACTCTCTTACGGTGGGATAAGCATATCCACCCGATTAGGGCAATTCCCATGGTATATAAATTTGCAATTTTGCTCCCGAAGGAAGAAACATGAAAAATGATGTTCCAACGGGTAAAATTATTGGTTTGCACATTGCGGTTTATAAAGAGCCGCACGCTTCATTTTTTTTTTTTTTTTTTGAAGGGGGAAGGGCTCCAAAGAGCCCATTTATTAAAATACCTCAATCAGTGAGGTTTGAAAGGATACAATAGGGTGGAGAATTCTCCTCCCACCAATTAATTACATTATTGTGCATTGCATATTGGCATAAATTATGAGCCAAACTATTTGCACTTTTAGGTACAGAAACAAACTTAACATCAACAAAATGCCTAGCAACATCTTTAATCGTCGAATAACGAGAATATATACTCCAAGGAATGTTCCTATTATCACCTAAGACAAAGATCGGTGACATTAGTAGCATCTCCTTCAATGATGATTTTCTTTCAAGTTATGTCTTGTTGCTAAATCCACCCCTAATCTACAAGCTAATGATTACGCCGGCAGAGAAGAAGTAGAGTCAAAAATAGTTGTCACATGACCCAAATACTTACCATTATGGTCCCTTGCAACAAAGACTGCGCGCTCCATTATTTGGAATAAACGCTGCATCCACATTGACTTTAACATAATCTTGTGGAGGGGGTTCCCAAAAATTAACTCTACCTGAACTCAGATTGTTGTTACCAATAGGGTCTACATCAAGCATACATAGATTATAATCCTTTTGAGCATTCCTTATGATGAATGAATCCGAAAAAGCAGATGACGAGAAGACTATATCGTTTCGCATCTTCCAAATATTCCAAATCATACACATAGAAAATATGAATCCCTGCTTAGTTAGATGTTCCATCCAAGTCCCAATAATCTGATATATTTGAAACTCTGAGGTAGCATTAGGGAGGTCCAGATGAACTGAATAAAACAACATTCTCACTCTTGGACAATCAAAAAGCAAGTGTAAGACGGTTTCTTCCTCTTGATGACAGAACGGACATGAAAGATCAATATTTGAGATGAATCTTCCAATGTTGCATTTCACAGCAATCCCGTTATGGATCACTTTCCACATGAAAATGTGAATTTTAGGAAGGATATCAGAGAATGACCAGAAATTTTTCCAAGGGAACGCGCTTAATTCAGAAGTAGATGGCTGATTGCTCATTAAAACTTGATAACAGGATTTGATTGTAAATTTTCCTGAGACACTGCCTGTCCAAATTAGAGTATCTTCTATATCCACCTCTGAGCTTAGAAAAATTGCAGAAATACATTGAACTATCTCTGGAGGGAAAATACTTTGTAAAAGAGGCATATTCCATGTTCTGGTATCCGAGATAATTAAGTCAGAGACATACCGAGTATTACCTGGAAGAGTGAATTGCCTGAACAATAAATGATCCATATTTTGATGAAGCCATGGATCTTTCACAATGTTTATCTTTTCACCTGTCGAAACCTGCCATAAAACCTTGTTTTCCAAGAATTCTCTAACATGTAGAATACTGCTCCAAATAGACGAACATTTTCCAGGTTTTTGCACAAGCCAAAAAGAATCCTCCTGAATATATTTTGCACTGAGTAACTGATCCCACATAGCATCGCTCTCCTGTAAGAAGCGCCAGGCCAGTTTACAAATCAAAGCAATATTCATCATCTCCATATTCTTAATTCCCAAGCCCCCACGGTCTTTACTCAGTTCAAATTTTTCCCAGTTAATGAAGTGAAGCTTCTTCTCTTCCGCACTGTGGTTCCACCAGAACGATCTCATAATTTTTTCCAAGTCATTACAAACCCCCTTAGGAAGCAAACAATAACCCATAAAATATATAGGAATTGTTGATAAAGTAGATTTCAATAAGATAGATCTTCCTGCTGCATTAACAAAATGAAATCTCCAACCCGGCAATTTTCCAAAACACTTATCAGTAAGGAAAGAAAAACTTGAGATTCTATAGTTTGATTTCAAAGGGAAGATCCCTAAGTATTTATCTTCAACAGACATCTCCTTTACCCCCAAATCCTGAATGATTGTGTTCTTTTGAAAAGAAGAAACTCCCTTACTGAAGTGTATAGAAGATTTGCCATAGTTTATCCTCTGCCCTGACATACCTCCATATTCCTCCATGAGGTTCTTTAAATTCTTCACATTAATTCTAGAGTTTTCTCCGAAGAAGAATAGATCATCTGCAAACATCAAGTGCGAAATAGTTGGTGCCCACCTGTTAATTTGATACCCTTGATATAAACCCTGTTGTTCATACTTTTTCATTAGAAGAGATAACCCTTGAGAGCATATTATGAATAAAGATGGGGACAGAGGGCATCCTTGACGAATTTCCCGTTCATTCTTGAAGAAACCTTGAGAAGCACCGTTTATATTAACAGAGAAAGAAGCACTCGTAACACACGCCATAATGAGATCATGAGCTTTACCTGCTATACCCATAACCCTTAACATATCTCCTAAGAATTTCCAGTTAACCCTATCATATGCTTTTTCCATATCCACTTTGAGAGCAAAAAAACCATTAACCGCTCTAGAGTTATTCATTGAATGAAGCAGCTCTTTAGCAATGATAATATTATCTAGAATCTGGCGACCAGGGACAAAAGCATTCTGTGACCAGGATATGAATTCTTCTAAATAGGGTTTAATTCTATTTGAAAGAATTTTCGTAACTATCTTATATAAGACGTTACATAAGGAGATTGGTCGAAAATCTGACGGGCTAAGGTGGTTTTTAACTTTTGGGATTAAGGAGATATTAGTATGGTTGAGTAAATCAGGGAAGACAGCATAATCAAATATTTTCTTTATTGATCTAAAAACATCAGTACAAACCATAGACCAACATCTCTTATAGAAAACAGGAGGATAACCATCCGGTCCAGGAGAAGTATAAGAGCCCATCTTAACAATTACAGCCCAAATTTCTTCCATTGAAGGAATCCTACATAACTCTTCATTATCCAAATTAGAGACAACTTGTCCTTGAATAGAGAATTGAGGAGGATTTTCTTTGAATAAAGGTTCTTGAAAAATAGACTTAAAATGATGAATAAGTTGTCTAGAAATCTCACCTTGATCTGTTATCCAAGTAAGATTATCAGATAATAGATGACTGATAGTATTTTTCTTTCTTCTTTGTTGAACAGACAAGTGAAAGTGTCTAGTATTTCTGTCACCATATTTAGCCCATTGTTGCTTCATTCTCTGATCCCAATACGTTGCTTCCATAATAAGATACTCATTCAATTGGGCAGTAACTAATCTTTCCCTCTGAATATTTGCCGGAGAAGGCCGCCAAGATTGTATTTTTAGGAGCTTAGTTTTGAGAACTGCAATTTTATGCTTTATACAACCTATTCGTCTGCGACTCCAATCAGTTAGGAAAGAACCCAGTTTCATCAACTTAGATTGAATGTCTTCATCTTCATCTTGCGACCAACATTCACCCACTTTTTCCAAAAATTCCGGATGTGATAACCACAAAGTATTTCTGCAAGTATTTAAAAGGATTGGAGCATGATCACTTGCTATTCTAGGAAGATGAAGGACTGCTGAATGATGAAACGCAATGCACCACTCTGGATTCGCTAGCACTCTATCCAATCGTTGGCGAATTAAATTATCAAAACCACGACCATTAGTCCATATATAAGCAGGTCCTTTATAACCCAAATCTATCAAGTGATTCTGATGAATAAAATCCGTGAAGAAAGAAATATTTGAGTTAAGAACAGGAACTCCCCCAAATTTTTCTTCTCCTGAACAGATAGCATTAAAATCTCCGATGAAGCATTTACTGCCATCAAAATTTTGAGCATACCCAGACATATTACGCCAGAAGGAAGCCCTTTGATGGAAAACCGGAGGTCCATACATACAGAATAAATGCCAATTTGCTCTACCATCACCTTGATGAACCAAAACATGAATCATATTGAAAGTCTGAGAAATAACTTCAATATTAATATCTTCTTTCCACAGAAACCAGAGACCACCACTTCTTCCAACCGAAGAGACAATGCAATAATTATGAAAGCCAAATTGTCTAACTCTTTGTACTGACATTTGTTCAGACATTTTAGTTTCAGAAAGGAACAAAATGGAAGGATTTGTACCTCTGAGGAATAACTTCAAAGCTCTAATTGTTGGGGGATTCCCCAAACCCCAACAATTCCATGATAAGACTAACATTTATCATGCGGCTGTTGAGGATTTGTCGCTGGACCATTTAAAGAGGAATTACCAGGTATCAATTTCCTTTGAGACTTTGGGTGAGGAGAATTTGATTTGATGTAACCCTCTTCTTGTCTTCTCTTTGGAGTTTTTGCTTCAGCAGGCTGATTAATAGTTAGAACATTACTTCGGCCTTGAGATCTTGCTAAGTCTTTCCATTGCGTACCAAGATATTTTGAAGGAGGTTTAGCAACTACTCTTTTTCCTTTCTCAGATCCAATCGACCTTGGGACATCCACAAGAGAATCCGCATGACCAACTGCATTATCTAGAGCCAGCCTAGAGTTTTGGCTTAGAGGGTTTTCTACATATGATCCTTTCCTAGCAGAAGAATTTCCTTGAGTTATATTTGGTAAAATTTGACCGCTTTCTATGCCATGGTATTTTGGGTAAGTATAAATCGGATTAAGACAATCCGGATTTTCAGTTACAGAAACCACTGGAGAAGGAATAAAATTTGATGCCCACTGTTGATGAAAACTTCTAGAATTCTTGGAAGAAGTACCTTCTGACAGCATAACTTGTTTGCCCCTATTTAAAGAGACGTTACCATTATCTGAAGGATGGAAAACAAAATCACAAGATGATCGTCCTCTTTCGATATTAAAGAATTCCATAGATCTTCTTTCAACTCTAAAATTATCAAGAATAACTATCTCTGATCTCAACCTTGTGGAAGATATATTCCCAGAAGCAGGCATATTATTATAATCTTGATTATTAAACTGTTGAGAAGCAGGAGAAGAAGAAGAAAATGCTGGAATTTGTAGAGACGCAGATGTTGCAGCAAAGTTTGAAGTTGATGTTGCCTGCTGGTGCTCTTCCACCACATATATGTCTTTGAAAGTCGGAACTCCAGACATCTGAGGTTTTGCAGACGTATTAATGGAAGGAGAGAAGTTTGTCTGGATCATCTCAAGTGCTTGTTCATGTAGAGCCTCAGGATAGTTGGTAAAAATGTAATCCTTGAGAACACTAATCTTCGGGCAAACCTTCATTAAATGACCTATACGACCACAGAATAGACAAAACTTAGGAAGCCTGTCATACTTAATGGAAACAATATAGTTTCGGTTGTTTGGTAGAGGAAAGGCTAATGATTGTGGAAGAGGTTCATTGATATTGATATGAGTTTTTGTTCTGGCAAATTTTCCCCAAGAAGTCGCCTCATAACTCCTTATAGGTCTAGTAGTACCTAGTTGAGAGATGTATTCAAAAACAAACATTGCAGAAAGGTTCTCAACAGGGAGACCATGGATCTGAAGTCCAAACTCTACCGTTTCAAATTTGTAATCTGAAGGTAATTTTCCGGGTAAGCATTTCTCTAAAGCATACAATTCCTCTTTAATGATCCACGGAGTACCGTCCAATATCATAATTGCATCAGCCTGTGATTCAAATTTGATTAAGAATGTATCATCTGTGAATAGGGAAATGTAATACGGGTGATTGGTTCTCCAGAATTTTTGTAGAACTTCTCTAACAGTATTGATCTGTGGAGTTTTGGCTTTTATGATTTTAAGAACCAGACAGTTTTGATGGTTTAGTTTTGCTCCTGGGAAATTTGAATTCAAGTTGATGGTTGATGAAGACTTTTCCTGTGATAGCAGGTTTGAAAAATGTCGTAGGAAATCACCATCAGCTGTGAATTGATTAGGGTTCATCTTGATGGGAAGTTTGTAGGGAAATGACGAAGGAAAAACCTAAACAGGTAATAATTTTAAAGGTTTCAAAAAAACCAATCAGAGGAAGTTAAAAAGTGGTTTTCGTCAGTTACTAAACAGACAGTTTCCGTAACCGTCAAATTAATGGTTTATGGATGAAGGTATGCCGGGAAAGATGATGATCATTGAGTGAGTTGGAAGGACAGTAGATGAATTTAAAACACTGATTTCCTTGATTGGAAATCAGGCTTCTTGAAAGAACTTTTAGGATTAAATTCCAGAGCAATCCAAACGGTACTTGTAAAACTTTGATATAGACAAAGGTTACTTTTAACAATGAAAGTAACAATGATTACATTAAATGGAATACATCTGGATTGAGAGAAAATTAACGAGAGGAAAGAGTGGATTAAAGATTAATAATGATTAAGACATTGAAATTTGTTGATAGACATTAAGTCGTGTGGTTCTTTTGGAACTGTTAGCATCATCTAGCATATGTGGTTCCTCAGGTCAGTTAGGATCTTGATATTGCAAATACCTGAGCTTTTCCGGTTGTTTTTTGAATGACCATTCTGATGCGTGAACAACCTTCATGTGGACACTTAGAATACATCCAAGAACATTGCATCAGACTATGGTTATCCATGGAACATAGTGAACAAAACCTTCTTTGTTTCCACACATAATAGTTGTTTTCCTTTGGTTTTAGAAAACATGGTGGATGTTGTTGGTTGAAAATGATTTCTTTAGGTGGTGTTTAGATGCTCACTTGTGTACTATTTTTTATAAGAAAAAATATACCCGTTAGAACTGCCGTTAAAAATATAGCTGTTGTAAATATTGCCTTTATATACCCACTAATTTTCAAAATCTTGCTATTATCCAGCGACTACTTTGAATTCTCTATAAATACTCTATATTTCATTCATTTCAATCACACACCTAATACTCCATATTTTATTTCGATCACACCTCCTCTATACTGAAATGGCTCTCCCGCACTCCACTCGAGAAGAAATGTTGCTCTTATTTGATGTTAGAAATATTACCAGTGAGTATCTTTGGGAAAGTGTGTTTCAAAGGTTCGTAACATTATGAAAACTTAAGAACCAAATGTTGGAATATTTTCAACTGCGCTATCCAAGGGGGGGTCTTGGGGGTTATCTTCAAATCCAATAGACGCCATTGATGTCTGATGATAAAGAGACTCATCGTTTCGTGAAGAGAAACATATTCCCAACAAATGTGAAAACCTCTATAAATAGCATCTCCCAATACTCGCTTAAATCATACCGAAGTACTATTGGTCTGAGGGGTTTTTTGATGGAAGACGTGCTGACTTCACATGGTGAAGATGATGATGCAAGCTTGGACCAAACTCAAGCTTCTGATGACGTTTCCAAACAAAAAGGTAATTATATGTTTAAAGAAATTATGTACAAAAAAAGGGGAATAGAAAGAAATCATATAATAAAAGTACATGAAATGTCATTAATCGCTTGTTTTGTGTTTTTACAAGTGCTCAATGTTCTTTGAAACTATGCAAGAGACGGATGTATCAACATTAGTGGGGATCAATTTTTCAGTACGGAGGAACAAGTTATAGTAGGAGAAAATGTGGAGCAACATGTTAAGCAGATGACTTATGAGGCTCGTGCAAGCTTAGATGACGATAGATTAAATGAATATCGTCCATATGTTGGAAAAGAGTTCCGATCTCAAGAAGATGCATATGATTTTTATAATTGTTATGCGGGAAAAGTAGGATTTAGTATCCGGAAGCATACTACTAGTTTATCACGGAGTAGTACACAGGAAAATAAAATTGTAATCGGGCGTATATTTTGTTGTGCATGTCAAGGTACACGTGATGCTAGAGCTAAGCCCGTTGAAGAGCTAAAAAGAAAGCAGGATAATACTAGAAATAGGATGCAACGCACATATGATTATAAGAAAAAGAGCCGAAGATAAATGGATTGTAACCCATGTTGTAGAAGAGCACAACCATCATCTTGTATCTCAAAGCAAAAGGCATAATCTAAAATCATTAAGAAAAATGAGTAAAGGTCAAGAACAAGTCATCGATAACCTTCGTCGAGCAAGGATAAAGACAAATCTTGCAATGAACTTCTTGGCAATATCATCGGTGGAGTCCAAAATGTTGGGTTTACCACAAAAGATGCAAGAAATTATTTAACGGCGAAAAGAACAGTGGAGCTTATACATGGAGACGCACAAGCCGTACTCGACTATTTTCAGCGCCAACAAGCAAATAATCCATCTTTCTTTTATTCTATCCAAGTTGATTCAGAAGGCCAGATGATTAATTTCTTTTGGGTAGATGCTAGATCACGGGTGGATTACTATCACTTTGGCGATGTTGTGTGCTTCGATCCTACTTATTGCACTAATAGATAAGGCATGCCATTTATTCCTATAGTTGGGGTCAATCACCATTATCAAACTACTTTGTTCGGTGGTGCTTTGCTTCATTCTGAATCTGAAGAATCATTTGAATGGGTTATGAAAACGTGGATGAAAGCAATGCATGGTCGGCAACCAAAGGTTATTCTTACAGATCAAGAATCCGCTATAGCAGGTGCTATTCGAAATATCTTGCCAGGTACGCGTCATCGTTATTGCTTATGGCACATAAGTAGACTCGCGAGTAAACATTTATCTCATGCAATTAACAAATACCCTACATTTACTGCGGATTTTAATAAGTGTTTATACGGTAATGAGACAATAGAAGAGTTTGAGGTTGGATGGGAATTGATGCTTCATACATATAATTTAACCGATAACGAGTGGTTATTGAAATTGTACAAGAAAAAGGAAAAATGGGCATCTGTTTATACTCGTGATATATTTTGTGCGGATATGTATACAACCCAGCGCAGTGAAAGTATCAATGCATATTTTGATCATTTTATGAAAAGGGACATGCCTCTTTGCGAGTTCATTAGGAAATATGAAATGGCTATCACAATTAGACGTGAAGCAGAAAACGATGAGGATTACGAAACTAAGCACAGAAAACCATTATTGAGGTTCTCGGTAAATATTGAGCAAGAGGCATCCTTAATCTATACAAAGAAAGTATTTTATAAGTTCCAAGAACAATTAGTTCAAGGGATGCACTACTGTCAAAACGAAACTTCTAAAAGTGGAACAAAATCAACCTATCAGGTATGGCGATTCGGGCATGAGAAAAAAACTCGCACAGTTATATATGATTCAAATGACAAAAGCATACAGTGTAGTTGTCTATTATATGAGTTTGCGGGCTACTTGTGTCAGCATATATTTAAGATTTTCTCCATTGTGAATGTTCAAAGTATCCCGCCTCAGTATATATTAAAAAGATGGACAGTAAATGCAAAGTTGGGATCCGTGATTTCTGATCAAGGTGAAGAATTTGTAGATAATTCGCGCGATACTGCCACAGTCCGTTACAGTAAACTCTGCCAAGAAGCTATTAATATCGCAATTAAAGGTTCTACATCCACTTAAATGTACAATGTCACAAAGGTAATTCTTGATAGAGCGTTAAAAGAGGTCGATGAAGCTTTGAAAAATCTCCCAGATAAATCCATGGATCAAGCTCAAAATGATTCAATTCTACGAGTTGAATGCGTGGAGAACACACCGATACCTCAGAAAAAGCCCATACTTCATCCAACCATTGTTCCAACTAAAGGGCGAACGGGCAAGATGAAATCATTTCTCGACAAGAAAGACAGAAAAAGAAAAGTCGGCGCAACTAAAACGACTAAGAAATCTACCGGGTATCTTCTATTTGTTTTATTTTGATCTCTTACATTATTGATATGTCATATACATATAAATTTGATGTTTTTTAATTCATGTAGTATTGTTGGATCAAACAAGATGTCAAGGACCGGAACTAATAAGAGGTCAAAGACTGAAACAGCAAGACAACCACATGGCAAAGCAAGTATGTATAATTGTATTCTCCACATCGATTCAAAACTAATGACTTACTCAAGGTGTAGTCAATTTTACGTATTCCTTTTTTTTTTTTTTTTTTTTTTTTTTTTTGATTACGTATTCCTGATCATACGATATGTATTTTGTTTTGCTAATTAATTGTAGAACAAAGCGTTCACTCTGTTAAAGTAAGCCGTAGTAAGGGTGTTGTGCCAGTAAACGACCGGAGTGAGTATGTATCTATTATGTTAATGGGGATTAAATATTCGATTTGTTTATGTTCCTAGGAAATGCATATTTTAATACTTATGCATAATCTTATCAGTGACGATGATCAATACGAAGACAATATTTTTGGTTGTAAAGAAAGCTTGGGGGTCCCAAGTCAGGTGACGATATCTCCCATTATTGACAGTTTTTCTTTGTAGTGCGTATAATTAAACATATTTTAAATATTGATTTTTGAATGCAGATGAAAAGCAACCACGACAACAAATCGATCTAAATGTTGATCTTTATTATTCTGAACTAGTAAAGCGGCACGCGCCATGCGAGTGGCGAAAACACTTTCCATTAGCTTTCCATTAACTCAGCTATTGAGAAGGCTCATATTTTCCATGGTCAATATTATTGCAGGGACATTTTCAGGCCTGATCGGTCGAAATGTAAAGATTAAGGCCACCATAGATCAACATAGACACACTATTAAAAAAAAAAAGAAAATCAAAATGCACATCGTAGAGAGAGCTCCCGCATAGGGGGGAAATAGTTGTAGTGGCTAAATTATGGGTCTTAATACATACCAATTTTAGGCAGATTTAAGGGGAACAAATTTTTTTTTTTCTTTTTTCTTTTTTGTAATTATTAGACACTACAGTGGTGAGGAACTATTCAAAATGCAAACACTTCCTCAACACAAACAACTATGTCAGTGGCCTCATAGTTGCCTCAAATCTGCCTAAAATGACTGTTGTCTGCTGAATATCAATTTTTGCCTACAAAGATTCTTACTACCGATTTTTTGCCTACGCAATATATCAATGATGCCATCCATATATTGCATACTGATTCTAAAGCTTCAGAAAAGGTCTACTTCCTGGACATGTTATCCTCTTAGTGGAACAGTCCTTATGGAACCCTCGCACTAACTTTTTTCACTTGGACATTTCTCCCATCATTCTCCATCCTGAATTTCATTAAAGAGGATAAGGATAAAAGCAAGCTGACAATCTAATATTGCCCGATTCCTGGTTATTTTGAGTTCTTGAGGATAAATAGTTTTGGCGCTTGCTTCCATACCTCGATTTGATGACTTTCTGTTTCATCTTCTTTTGATCTTGCTTTGAGAATAATTGGTACCCTTCATATACATCCACCTTCCATTTGTGACATCATCACAACAATATTGACAGCTCCTTGTCACCATAGACATATATAAGGTAAAGCGGTCTGCAAAAAAATATCCAGCAGAAGTACCGGGTTGCAAAAACAGTGATTAACTATTAAAATGAACTAATCGCACTCGATCATTGCTTGCCTATGATTATTATTTTGCTCATATTACTATGGATAATGAAAGCCAACATCCATTTAAAAAGTTTGTTAACTGTAGAAGTGTGATTATCATACAAAAAAATTTACTCATATTACCATGGATAATGAAAGCCTACATCCATTCAAAAATAACTATCTATTAAACTACAGAAGTTAACTGAGCTGTGATAAGAATATAATCATTAAAAGTGACAGATACAATAACAACCAGCGTTTTAAAATTTGAGCAAAACCAAAAGAATTTTCAACATTTTGAAGGAAAAAAACTGCATAAAGACAGGAGTTTACGACTCTTTGCGAAACTGTTGTTCAGTAACTTCCATTCTCAAAGGTGTAATAAATCATATTCATCAAGTTTCACAATACCAAACAAACTCGACAACCATTATACCTGAATTTTGGAAAACACCTCCTACTCCCTAAGTGGAATTCAACAAAGGAATTATTGACATACTGATGTTGATCAACTAATTAAGAATTTAACATTTGTATTCACATGAGAACAATAAACTAAGACAGTTATTTGATTATATTACCTCCGTCAAGTTGTTAAGTAGATGTGGTAGATTTCGAAGCATCCGTGGCGCTTGTTTCTTAATTCGTATCTTTACTCTCACCTCCAACTGTTTGTTGCTGCCGCTTAAGGTAAGCAGGAGGAAGACCTTCACGATTTCTTTCTATTTATTCTCGAGTCAATGCACTTCTTGTCTATATCGTGGATACGGCGGTATTCTAACATTGATGCCTATCATTTTTTGATGCAAAGGTGTTTTATATTCTCCTGTAAACATTACGCTCATTTTTTTTTCTCTTATCTTCTGGATGTTCTAGCTCTTGAAGCTTAGCCTGCTCGATGAGTCTTTGGCTTCTACGGGTCTGGAGCTGGAAGCATCCATTTGTACTCTGTGTTCAAATCAAATTCAGCATTTATATATGTCAGTACAATAAAATTCTGCATAAGATATGGAGTACAAAGGCACATTTTGTGTCCAAATTTTGCTTTGAAGGTGACCTTAATATATCAAACTCATGTAAGCCCTATTGTTTATAGAGTTGTCCTAATTTGAAAGGTTGATTAAAGTGTCCAAGATATTGTGGTTACTCGGATACACCACTCAATTGATCAAAAAATTCTCAAATGGGGGTATGCCTTGAGATGCATGTGACTGGTCTATACAAATTCTACAAATTAGAGAAGATCAAAATACGTGTAGCTAGAGCTTTTCTTACCAAGTCTCTAGAGGAATTGATATCCAGTTAGCATGTAAATTTTCCCAGAATACGCTGAAGTTGAAGTTGGTAGACGTAGGTTAGAGTATTTGATTAGGGATAGTAAACTGAAACAAACATAGCTGAAAAAATTGGAATCAAATTTGTTGATATAATTATGCATACTCAGATAATAATTCTTTGACAGAACTGTGTGTACTCAGATTGAAATTGTGCGAACTCAATGGGGGACAACAAAAGAATGAAAAAATCTGGAAAAATTGAACTGTTGGTCTAGAAAAATTACCATCAAAATTTAAATCAAACAAAAGTTGAAGTAAAAATCATGTAGTATTAGGTTGAGAATGTAAATTTTGTGTCCTAGGAATTCTGTCGAACAACCGAAAGGTATAACAATTGTATAACAATGGAGAACAAATGAAGCAGGAAAAAGGTGAATTTTGTGCAAACCTGCCTTGTGAAATATGGAATACTTTGTAGGTGACGCTGAAATCCAAATCTCAACTGATTAATTTTTTGTAAGCTGGAATCATAGTCTTGTTCAGCTATTAATTTCAGAATCACAATGTTATTCGTCCGTCACTCTGAAATTTCTTCTTCGTTTACAAACCCAAAAATCTCTTCTTTGGTTAAAAACCCTAAAAAAATTATTGGGTAACAAAATTTGGCTGAATACAACAACTATGGTTCGATCATTTTGACGATTTTGATTTGGGGAAAGAATATTGTGATTAATTTGGGGGAAAAGTATCGTGATTATGAAAGGAGAAGATTTTTGTGCTTGATTTGAAATAAGAAGTCGATAGTTTTCTTTGGAAAGTAGAATCAGCAACGTCCCTTTTAGATTTCACCGAAATCTCATGAAGATACAACTGAGTAATCATGAACAGGGAGGGTTCTTTCAGATTCACTCGCAGCTACTGAATAAACAAAAGACGGAGGGGTACAGTGGTCAATTCATGTCGGTCCGTTGAAAAGACCCCTTTTCTTTATTATAGTATAAGATAAGATAAGATAGGTACGAATCTGAGTTTATCAGAACTCAATGATATGTAAAGATCATTTAAAACACTGGTCTATCACAAACGTATCTAATATAATTAATTTTTATGTTCATTAGCAGGAGGATAAAATTGGTGTCACTAAAAATGCAGTCGAAAAGATTCGTAGCGGAAGTTTTAAGAAATAAAGTGGAGATTAAAAACATCATTTGTCTTTTTTTTCTTTTTGATTAAGTGTTTCCGAAAATCTGACGACTATAAATGAGCTGGGATATTTTAGTGAAAGCATTTCTTTCAACTATGATTTAAGAACAGTTAAAATAAACATATTGGCCTATTTTATTTGGATATTCAATTCAATTACCTTTTACCAAAAAAATAAATACAATACACTGTCATCTATCAAGGCTTATGTTTCAAAAAAAAAATCTGTCAAGGCTAAAAAAGCATGTGCCACTGTTACATAGCGATCAGAATTCGCATGTCCCAAAAGAAAGTGTATAGTCGTAGTATAAAAATAATCGCTACAGAATTTTAAGTGAGGAAGTAGTTAATGGTTCAAGGACTGCAAAATAAATATTCGTAAGATATATTAGGGATTCAATAAGAAATATATTGGATTTATGTGGGTCTGTGAGAGAGAGTAAATATATAATAGAATAAAAGAATATTATATTCCGTATCTGATGCATCTAATCTCGATGACTCACTTCCAAGGGTTGGATGGTGCGAGTTCGTTATTCTTATCACACGAAAGCTTGTGTGATAGCACGACTCTACTTTATATGTATCTCTAAGTCCACAAGTCTAATATGTAAGTGTCGGGAAGTCCAAGTCCATGTATTAAAATACACTGGGTATAACCTCTATGTAACTTAGCTATAATACTCTCACGAGGAGCAGCGGGTCATGAGGAGGTATCTTTTGATCAATATAAATAGAGATTCCTAGCCTCCAAGCCGAAAGGAGGCAAGTTGGTCTTTCATTCAATGAAGTGTAAATAATCTACTTTATCTTCCTTTACTTGTGTATAGATTAGTATATGGATTTATAGACCCGACCCTCCACCGATATTGTCCCCACTTAGCTACTGTGGACATCTAGAAGTTTGAGGATTTTAACGGGCACTACTACGCTCATCCAGCAATGATGAGTGCCAAATATTGCATATTTCTACATCTATTTATTGGCATTTAACTCATCTTTTGTGCTCAGAAATCAGATATTATCCCAAATTCTGTGTTTTCCCTGTTTTCAAGAATAAATATTTGTACTAATTAATTTTTTGTTTTTAGGTAATAAATAAAGCTCGGAGAAATTGAGGAGCCAAAAGAGCAGAAAATTGGAGACGAGCATCTATGGAACAAAAAGCCAAAGCCTGCGCGCGCATCAGTTGCAACCCAACAAGAAGCAACCCATCTACAAGATATGGGCTTGAGCTAGCCAAGACTCGGCCCATAACCCGGATCCTAGTCCGTTCTTTCCGAGCCGTGCGATCTCGCCCCACCGCATCCAACGCTCGCTGCATCCCTCCCATCAAATCTCGCTACTCCCGCTTCACACCGCAGCCACCTATATCTTCCTCCATCAACCCATCTTCTCTTCTCTTCTCTTTCTTCCTCTCCCGACCAGTTTAGAGAAAACCCATTCTCTCCACCTCCTTCACCCATACCAGAGCCATCACCACCACATCCATCTCTTGACACCCCAACAACCGCACCAGTAGCGCATGCTTCACCTTCTCCCCCCTACTTGCTCTCTATCTCACTCATAGCTTCTTCCCTAGAAGCTAAGTCCGAGATAGGAAGAACTAGGGTTAGGGTTACAATCAATCAATGGAGTTGTTGAGACGAATTGACAAGAGGAGAGCACATTTCGTGAGGTTTTGGGTGAGTGGGTGTACTTTCATTTTTGAGTTGGAGTGTTAGGAGAGAATTAGGGTTTGCATGTATAAATAGGGTGAGAAATTTGTGTATGTTAGAACTCATGCCTGGACTATCCAAAGGTGCACCAATTTAGTTTAGTTTTGTGTTTAAACTCATTTAATTATGTTCTAAGTTTCTTAACTAGGGTGTTGTTGAAACCCCGATAATATGTTGAGTAATTCATCTTCATGTTGTATTGTTCTTTGTGCTTGATTGAGATAGAAGTATTGTTAGCTAATTGATCAACTTCTTCCGTGATTGGTCATCTTGTAAGAAGACAGACCAATACTAGGGGAGAACTAGAGAGAGAAGTTAAGCAATTATCCATTAGAGACTTGCCATGGAAGGGGATATGTGCTTAACAAGACGGGAATGATGTTTAGCTAGTTAACCAAGGATCCTGTGATCAATTGTCTTTGTAAAAAGACAGGTTGATACTAGGGGGAATTAGTATGATTAGTTGATACATCAACCATTAGAATCTTCCTTGGGTAGTTACAAGAACACAACTTCTTAATTTGAGTTGCCTTAGCATAAGATCGGTGGTGTAATTAACCACCCTAGTGCTTTACAATCTATTGTATACCTTAGTTTAGAGTCACAAGTCCAACACTACAGGTCGTATCGACACCAACATCAAAACAACTCTGTCACTTCTTGGAAATTAGTTTAGCAAAGCCTTAGATCAACTTAAGCCACTCCATTTCCATGTGGATCGACCTGTACTTGCCACGCCTCCAACAGGCGCTGTGCACTTGCAGTAATAGTAGGCGAAACACTTTCCCAAACCTACCAAGTTTTTGGCGCCGCTGCCGGGGAATTGGTAGTGCGCTGTAGTGATTATTGGCTTGCACTTCACTGATTTTCATTGCACCCTGTACATATTTACTTTGAATTGTTGTTTTTAGCCCTATATTAATATAACTTAGCTGTAATTTTTTTCACTTCTGCATCCTTTTCTTTCTTGCATCTTGCATTGCATTTTGTCACTGCATTTTAACCAGCTGATCTTTGTAACCATAAATCATGCCATCTGTTGCATATCTTAGTTAGCTTAGTACTTCTTGCTTGTAGCTTAGTTGTATGTGTTTGAACCCTGTACATCTCTGCATCTGTTATTGCTGGTTTTCCTTTGTGCTTCTTCTAGCTCATTGTTTCTTGCAGCTTGTAACCTATCTTTCTCTCATTTTGCACATGCTATGGCTTAGAGACTGCTAGTCTACACCTGTCCATGCCTGTTGTTTACTCAGCACTAGAGTATAACACAATCATCAGCTCAATACATTGAAACATTCATCCTGAGCATACTCATTTGTAGCTTGCACTCACTTTGCATCTGAGCTTTTTGATCTGAGCTACAACTTTATAAGCATCATTGCTTTGTAACTCTTGATCCCAGTCAGACCAAATTCCTCTCAGGCTTATACTAGTATCAATATTGGGGTCTCTGCTTTAACCTGCACATTCCTGGGGACCGAGATTTGTTTGCTGAGTAAACAGGTACATGTGAGCTGTTGAGCAAGCCCAAGGAAGAGAAGGAAAAGGCGCAGAACTTGAGTTCACAAAACAATGAGCAACCCCTGCAATTTACACTATTCATGTGAGTGGTCCCTTGATAGCCGAATTACATTTATGCTAGCTGAATGTGCTACACCTTTGTACTCCATGCATATATCCTAGTTGAAGGTGTTATGACTTTGTGCTGAAATGTATGGGTATGTGCATGAAATTGTCAAAACTGATCTGTGCAATACATGGCATCCTCATTGTATATGCATCTGTATCACCCTTTCATAACAAATTAGCCTACATGCATGATACCAGCTACTTTGCTAAGTATTGCTCACACCTGAAATCCTTGTGCTTGTGTGTTCTGTGCCCTTACCTTACATTGCCCTGCGCCCAACTCCATCCCCTGAAGCTGTTGAGTTGAGCTGCAACTTGGATAGCCAAGTTAGCTGAAAACCCAAGTGAAGTCAACTGTGACAGTTGACATCAACTCAGACCGTTGACATCAACTGAGTGAGTTGATGCCACACACCCTGTACCCTTATGCATGCTTGATCTTGTTTTAAACCTTGTCTGAGCTATCATCTGCCAAGATTTCTTTCAGTATCACTTGTGCAAACATGTAAGCCTGCCATCAACTGAGCTAAGCCATCTGCCCTACAAATCATTGAGCATTAACCTCTGAAAATTAATAACATCAACCAACCCAGTTGACCCTCTGTGTGCTGTCAACTGTGTTGTAATTTGTTCAACTGTTGCATCTGCTGACCCTGTGAACTTTTGATGTTGTAAATTATATGCCACGTGGTAGGCTTGGGAATGTGGTTTATTTTTCGCCTACATGTAATACTGCAAGTGCACAGTGCCAGTGGAAGCAAGGGCATGTACAGGTCGATCCTCAGGGAATTTGTGTGTGTAATGTTGATCTAAAGGCTTCCTAACTGATTTCTAAAGAAGTGACAGAGTTGTAATGCAATTGTGAATTGATTTTGGTGTCGATACGGCGAGTTGGAGTTGTGACTCTAAACTAAGGCAGTAAATAATCAAAAGAAGTTGTAGACTATTGATTGAGTGGTACCAGGGTGATTAAATCCACCCTCTGATCTTATATTAATGCAATACAAATTTTCACTTTGTTCTTAGGCCTTCCCTTGAAGGTATTAATTGGATAATTGATGAACTAAGTCTCCTTACCTACCCCTAGTATCACTGGTCTTATTACAGTACCAGTGATCACATGTAAATTCAGTTTATTAGCTAACTATTTTCCTAAGCAATACACACACTGAGAACAAGTTGATAATCTAATTGCTTTATATCAAATCAAAGGGCTTCATTTACACCCTAGTTTAAAAGACTTAGAACATCATGCAAAGAGTAAAATGAACTTGAAATTAAATTCTAAAACTAAACCCTAAAACTCTGACTGCCTTCTTCTCTCACATGAAAACAACAATTTATAACTCACAAACACTCGAAAATAGCAATTGACACACACCCAAACCTCTATCCTCTATGAATTCGGCGCTGAACTCCTCAACTTGTTGTTCCCCGATTTGTGAAGACCTAACCCTAATTCTTCCTATCTCAGACTTAGCTTCTAGGGAAGAAGCTATGAGTGAGATAGAGAGCAAGTAGGGGGTGAAGGAAGTGCGGATGTGCTGTTGGTGGCTGTGGTGTCGGGAGAAATGGTGGAGGCGGCTCTGCAAGTTTTGGTCGGGAGAAGAGGAGGAGAGGGGTGGTGTCTGGTTCTGTCGGGAGAAAGAAAAGAGAAAATGGAGAAGGGTGCGTTTGGTTTGGGTGGTTAAGGGAGAATATATAGGTGGTGTGGTGTTGAGCGGGAGCATCAAGAGTTGATGTTCATGCAGGAGCGACCATCGGATTCGGGGGAGATTGATGCGTGTGCCGATGCGACCGTAGGATGAAATCTAACGGCTCGGGAGGGACGGGCTCGGATCCGGGTCGTGGCTAGCTCAAGCCCATGTCTTGTAAGTTGGGTTGCTTCTTGTTGGGTTGCAACTGATGCGCGCGTGGGCTTTGGCTTTCTGCTTCATAGACGCTCGTCTCCAATTCTCTGCTCTTTTGGCTCCTCAATTTCTCCGAGTTTTATTCACTACCTAAAAACACAAAATTAATTTATACAAATATTTATTCTTGAAAACAAGGAAAATACAGAATATGGGATAATATCTGATTTCTGAGTACAAAAGATGAGTTAAATGCCAATAAAAAGGTGTCTAAATATGCAATATTTGGCACTCATCAAATACCCCCAAACCTGAATTTTACTTGTCCTCAAGTGAAAACAAATTAGGAAATCCTAACTATACCACTGTCGCTGGTCTCTCGAATGCATTTAGCGTATGCACTAAGCCTTTAAACCCCTAGGTGTCCCTAGTGGACGAGTTGTAGTCTCGTGAGGGTTTACCAGAGGTGTACCCACAAAACCTTCTCCAACTTCAGAGTGTAAAAGAGTCTCAAGCATCCAAGGAGCTATGAGGACATAGAGTTTCGCATGCTAGTAACATGAAGTTAGAACTACCAAAGAACGCATTCTCATCCTTAAGTCCGAGCGAGAAGTAACCATACCATATGAAAGAATTCGGATTCGATTGTGATCATAAGCCTCGACTTCTGCCTCACTAATAGGGTTTTATGATAATTGCACTCAAAAAGACCGCTTTTTTAGTCTCTCATGTGTGCAGGCATGAATAAAGAGAGAAATCCTGCACACGTTGACGGTGAGAAGGATAACCTTCCGAAATAATTTCTGGAGACTCCACAGAGTTGTGGACAAAAAGAATCTTTTCTGATGATCTCTAAGAAAGGAAATCAACCATTAGCAAGGATGGGAGTACTCACTTACCTTCTCACCCGATCTGCAATTAATATGACTCTCTCAGCATTCATAGAAACGTCTTCAATCTTCGGTCTTCGGTCTTCAAATGTTGATGACGAACTTCTGAACTTCACAAAAACTTGACAAACATTTTTTTTTTTTTTTTTTTTTTGAACATACATGAAATGAAAATAACCATAAAACAATAAAACTTGTATTGTCTTGATTTCATAAACTTCATTAATTCTCATCATATTTTCTTTTCTTTTCTTTGTTGCACGTGAACCTTGGACTATTTCAACTTTTCTTCAAATATTCTGATGATGCTCCGCTTGCTGACGACGATGTGTTTCTATGAAAGTGTTGATGTTGTTGAGAGGGAGAGAGAGTGATGCTAACTGCAAATCGATATTTAGAAGGAGTTTTCATCTTTAAACGTCACCCTCATGATTGACGGAATTAGCACTCAAGAGATCAAAAATAGTCTTTGAAATTGGTGCGAAGTTGGGTAGCTCACCATTCCTACCCGGAGTTGACGTACGGTGACACACACTCTAATGACTTTTCTAGAAAGTCACAAAAAGCGAAGGTCGGTGCCTCGCTTGATGTAAAATGGGTAGTCTCCACTATGGGTGATCACAATTCTACTACCGAATATCTAAACAACACCTAATTTGCCCTCCGGTATGGTTAAATCCAACTTTAACGCTCTAATCAACTAAGAAACCCGATTGTGTTCTCCAGTACTTCCAATTTCTGTTATTTCGGTCAGACTCTCTATGTAAACATAGCTAGAAGAATGCTAGTGACTCTAAAATCTCTAAAAGTTGGAGGTTTTTATGTACATATTTACAAAGAGTTTTTTTTTTTTTTTTGAAATAAAAGACTAAAAACTCTATATGCAAATGCACCCCCAAACCTAAATCAAACATTGTCCTCAATGTGTCAACAGATGATAAAATGTTAAACAGTCACATACCAAGAGAACTATGCTGAGTAGAGAAAAGGGAAGAGATTACCGGATGTACAATGATGTTGCTAAACCAAAGGAGGATGAATGCTTTGAAAGCAAACAACCAAAGGGCAAGACAAAAAGTTTGGTTAACACACATAAAAACTATGCAAAAAGAAAAAAAAAAAGGGAAAGAGAATGGATTCTTAGTCCATATGTATGTACACAAGTGAACTAATCTAGTCCACATAGATGGGGTCTTCTAGGTCGAAGGTCTCAACTTCTGGTGGAAGATGCTCCAGAAATGGTTTCAATCTCTGACCATTGACCTTGAAGATGTTCTTGGTTGCTGGGTTTTCAATTTCAACGGCTCCATGGGGAAAAACGGTACGTACCAAGAATGGTCCTGACCATCTAGAACGTAATTTCCCTGGAAAAAAAATCAAATGAGTGTTGTACAATAAAACTTTCTGTCCTGGTGTGAAGGACTTGCGCAGAATGCGCTTGTCGTGAAACACTTTCATTCTTTGTTTGTACAATTTGGCACTATCATATGCATCATTTCTCAACTCTTCTAACTCATTGAGTTGAAGTTTTCTGTGGGTTCCAGCCTTATCAAGATCGAAGTTCAACTTCTTCACAGCCCAGTATGCACGGTGTTCTAACTCAACAGGTATATGACATGCTTTTCCGTACACAAGTCTGTAAGGAGACATCCCAATAGGAGTCTTGTATGCAGTTCTATAGGCCCACAAAGCATCGTTTAAGCGCAAAGACCAATCTTTCCTAGAAGGATTGACAGTCTTCTCAAGGATATGCTTAATTTCCCTATTAGAAACTTCTACTTGGCCACTGGTTTGAGGATGGTAAGGTGTTGCTACCTTATGGGTAATTCCATACTTGCGCACTAATGATTCAAAGGGTCTATTGCAAAAATGACTACCTCCATCACTGATTATTGCTCTAGGGGTTCCAAAACGGGAGAAAATGTTTTCCTTAAGAAAAGAAAGAACAACTTTATGGTCGTTGGTTTTGGATGCAATGGCCTCTACCCACTTAGAGACATAATCAACAAAGAACAAGAATGTATAACTTACCTTGAGAATTAGGAAATGGTCCCATGGAATCAATACCCCAAACATCAAACAGACTCAACAATCAAAATGGGTTGTAAGGGCATCATGTTTCTCCTAGAGATACTTCCTAATTTCTGGCATCGGTCACAAGCAACACAAAAAGCATGGCAATCCTTAAACAGTGTTGGCCAATAGAAACCGCTTTGCAAGATCTTTGCAGCAGTTTTCTTGGCACTAAAGTGGCCTCCACATGCATGGTCATGACAGAAAGAGATGATGTCCCTTTGTTCAGAATTGGGGACACATCTCCTAATGATTTGGTCTTGGCAGTACTTAAACAGATATGGGTCATCCTAAAGGAAATGTTTAACTTCAGCCAAGAAGTTGTCCTTCCCACCATTCAACGTGTTGCAGGATTTCTCTCTTCAATCCTACCTGCACACATGTGAGAACCATAAAAAAGCCGTCTTTTTGAGTGCAATTATCATAAAATCCTTTTTGGTGAGGCAGAAGTCGAGGCGAAATGCTTATTGATCGTTTCTCAAACACGCGTTCTCTCATTATGGTGTGGTTATTTCTCACTCAACATTTAAGAACGAGAATATGTTCTTTAGTATTTCTAACTTCTTATTACTAGCATGCGAAACTCTATGTCCTCATAACTTTTTGGATGCTTGGGACGCTGAACGCCTTGAAGTTGTGAGTTTTTAGTTTGATTTGCTCGAGGACTAGCAAAGTCTAAGTGTGGGGGAATTTGATAGGGTGTAGAATACATCATATTTACTATCTATTGTTTATGCTTTCTTTGCTATTTTTCTTGTAAATTATGTATTTTACGCTTGTTTTGAGTTTTGTAGCTACTTTGGAGTCGCATGGAGGAAAAAGAAGAAGAAATCATCCAATTTGAGCCAAAAGGGCAAAATTGTCATTTCAGGGGCGAACACTATCCGGAGCCCGACCAAGGTTAAGGGGCAACTCTCTTTTTGGAGGAATACTAATGCCAGGCTCGGTCAAGGTTAAGGGGGTGGCTATTCGGGTACCCCCTTATCATTTAGAGGGTGGTACCTATCCCCGGGTGTAACAAACCAACCCCAAATCATTACAACCCTAAAATTGAGAAGATTGTTTCTTTCTCAATTATTTTTCCCCTGAACTGAGATCGAGAGAAGAAAACCTGAACGATGGCTGCTGCTGCAATCGATTCAGGGAAGAAGGAGATAGAGCCATTATTTATTTCAATAACAGATCGAACAAGAAATCAGGGAGTGAAAAAGAGTTGAATCAGATCGAGAATGAGTTTCGCTGGTGGATTGAAGGAGCTGAGCTTGCGGTTTAGTGAGAAATTGATGCTGCTGTGAGATCAGAAATTGGAAGGGAATGAATGGGTTTGTGATGATTCGTGTTTGAGATCGATGTGTGAGCGAGAGAAGAAGAAATTGAAATTTGAATTAGGGTTTCTTGTGAATCGGAGAGGAGTTCGGAGGTGTTGATTGGTAGGCTGATTGATTGAAGAAGCGAGAAGGAAATCGAGATGAAGAAAATTTGTTGCGATCAAAGCCGAGAGACCAAAATCGAGAAGTTGAGATGGTTTGTTATCAAAAGAACTAGAGATGGGTTTCAGAAGTCATTTGCGTCAATTCGGATGGTGAAGAAATTGAACCAAGAGAAGACCACGATCTTTGTTGGTTTGTGGAGATTAGAAATGGGTACTTTCTCTGAGTGTGTGTGTTGATGCTCAAGAAGATGCTACAAGACTGGATGATGCAGGGTTGTGCAGTATTGCTGGTGGTTGCAGCTGTTGCAGGCAAGGTTGAGTTTATGGAATTGGTGATTGAGTTAAAGTGTTTGCAGCTGCAAATGGCTTGAGCTGAAACTGGTGTTGATCTTATGAGATGGAGATGCGGTGAGGTCAAGAATTCGGTGCGGGGAGATTGAGCTTTGACTACTTGGAATGGGTGAAGTTCGGCACAGGGGAATCTTTGTATTGAATGGCTTGAAACTATAGATGAATGCTAAGACAGGTGTGAGACAATGTTGATGCTAGAGAATATTGGCACTTCGGAAATGGCAGTATTGCAGAGTCTTTGGTACTAGTTCTTAGCTGCAAGCAATGGAACTAAGCGGTACAGTGGCAGAGTGTAATGATCTTTGAGACAATGGAGATGTTACTGAGAGGTGGTTGTGTCACAGTGCTGGCAGATTGAAGAGAAGGTGATGAAATTATGGTTGCAATCAAGGGTTGTTTGTGGCTAGCTTAAGTGGGAGTGAAGTTGCAGTGCAATAGTGGACTGTAAGGTGGCTAGAGGTGCAGATCAAAGAGTTATGATGTTCAGTTGTTGGAATTGGATCTGACAAGAGTGGAAGTATGAGGTGTTACAGGCAGGGATGGTTGCTGCTAAGCTGGTTGTGTGCAAGGTGGTGAGACCGAGTTGGGGTTCAGTGTAGGCTATGTATGGCACTGGTGCTTTGAGGCTTAAGTAACAGTTGCAGTTGGACTTAATGTAGCAGCAAAGCGACTGAGATTAAAGGGAAGATGGAACTGAGTTGTGAATTTGTGGCAGTGTTGCAGGGGTTATCTATCTTGGTGGGATTGAATGCAAAGGCTTGGTTGGCTGAGAGTAACATGGAAGAGGAGGAATGAATGTGGTGGTTATGGACTTGAACTGATGGTGTTGTGTAGCTACAGATTGGTTGAAATAGTTACAGGATGGAACTGCAGGATACAGCCATCTGGGCTGTGCAAAAGGGAAGGCAATACAGGGCCATCTTGGTCGTGACTTACACTGGCCTGTGCAAAGTGGCGGGAGGTCGACTCGGGTCAAGCGACTTAGTTGACTCGAGTTGACTTCGATATTTCGGCCGATTAAGACCACTCGGCCTTGACTAAGAAGTCGACTTGGTACCGACTCTCCTACATTGGTGACGGTTGACCTTTTTGACCGTTAGTCCCCTAACGGTGGGTGACGGAATATTAGTCGAATATTTCACTGACGGAGAAATTTTTCGGTGGTGGCGACTATTCGGCCGGATTAAGGCCATAATACCGATTTTCCGACGACCAAAATTCCAGAATTTTCTATGGACTTCTCTCATGGGTGTGAAGACTTGGGCTTGGAATTGGATGGAGAATTGGACTCAAATTTGGAAAGAGAAGATGGAAGAGTTGAGAAAGGCTTGGATTTGGAAATTGAATTGCTAAAGGAAAAGGATTCTATTCCTTGGAAGATTTGGAGAATAATGAAGCCTATAAATAGAGAAGTTTTCTACATCTTTTACACACATCTCTACACACACATCACTTGTGTTTTTGATAGCTTTTGAAATTTTTTTTTTTTTTTTTTAATTATTTGTGTGAACTCTTGAAAATTCTCCTTTTAATTATTATTTGTGTGAATTTCAAAAACATGAGTAGCTAATTTTCTTATTGATTGAGGATGAATTCCTAGTTCTTAATACATGATTTGAGTTTTGTTTCAATTCTATCTTGAGGTTTTTCACATGATTATCGTTTGTTTTTACTAATAGGAATGATCTTAATGACATTCATGATTGATTGATAGATTGTTTAGAGTGCACGCTAAATTGATTTGTTAATTTGATCTAAAGCTAGTGAAAGTTAGGGGATAAGTAATCGTTTCTTGACTCTTTACATAAGTAGCAAACACGAGACCTTGCGGAGGGATTCCGTGGAGCAATTGTGTGTGAAAACAACGTTAGCAAGTAGACCTTGATCTAAGTGTCTAACTACTAATATTGACCTAATAAGTTCATGAATCTTAATGCGTTTATTTAAATTACATCTAGAGTGATCTACTACTAGGTGGTTTTGGTAAATAGAATCAGTAGTCGAGAACTTCCGTGTCCCGGTGATATAAGGGGTTTAGGGGTTTATGTGATCTAGTTTGCTTTACCTACGGTTGGTGATAATTTGTGACTAATAACAAGTAGAAAAGAACATAACTTGATTCATTGTTTAAGAACGAAGAAGGATTCCTTGATCTTGTCTCTCTTATTGCTTTCAATTTTATCTTTTAATTGCTTTGTTTATTTTCTTTTGCTTTTTACACCCCCTTTTGTGACAATTTTTACAACTAGAATCTCTTGCTCCTCGTGGGAACGAACTTGACTTCCATTATATTATTTTTAATTGAGTGGAAATAAGATATTAATTTGATTGCACCTACGACACGCATCAGTGGGGCAGATTTGGAATCAGAGAGTGGAAGTGGTTCCACTGCATTCTGCCACTTAGCAATATCCATGGGTGGAACAGATTCAAGCAAAGAGTTAATTTCACCAATGTACTTAGACTCAAAGAGATCTAAGTCAAAGTTATCTAAACATGCTTGCAAAGGGTCCCTTTGACAAAATGTCGGGCAAAGAGTCTTGGATCGGACTCTCGATCATGTTAATCTCATGCGATCAGTATCATCATAATCAAAACATTCAGCTCTACGGTCATGTTACCAAAAGATAATTTCAACACTCCATTACGACAGTTTATGATGGCATTGTACGTCGCCAGGAAAGGACGTCCTAAAATCACAGGAATGTGATTACTTGGGTTTTTCACGGGTTGAGTGTCTAAGACGATGAAGTCTACAGGGAAAGAAAAATTTATCAACCTTGATTAACACATCTTCGACAATACCACGGGGATTCTCACGGATCTTCCGCTAATTGTAGCGTAACGAGGTGTGGGCTTCGGCTCCCAAGGCCCAATTGCACATACAGAGTATGGCAATAGATTCACACGGCTCCTAAGTCTAGTAACGCCTTTTCGACCGTATGGTCACCTTTGGTGCATGTAATCGTTGGACTACCTGGGTCTCTAAACTTAGTTGGAATCTTGTTTTGGATTATGGAGCTCACTTGCTCAGTGAGAAAGGCACGCTTATGCACATGAAGCTTTCGCTTTTGTGTGCAAAGGTCCTTCAAGAACTTAGCATAGGTGGGTATTTGTCTGATTGCTTCGAGAAATGGAATGTTTATGTTAAATCTCTTGAACATTTCCAAAATCTCGTTGTATTGGTTACCCCCTTTCTGTTGCACCAACCGTTGTGGGAATGGAGCAACAGGTACATGACTTGGCAAAGAAACATCTATATCAGTAGGACTCTTGGTTTTATCAACATGCTGATTCTTTCTCTATGGTAGATGTTTTCGCGGTGTTGAGTGTCTTGGTGAGTGATTTAGACTCGCTTGATCGTGGTACACCTACATTGTTCTCAACAATTCTACCGATTCGGAGAGTGGTGATAGCATTCGCCTGACTATGTGAAGGTTCATTGCAGGTAGAGGAGCCTGCTTGAAACACATTCTTTGGATTTTGTTGGGGTTGACTAGGAAGTTTGCCTTTTTCTCTCTCATTCAATGCATCAAAGATTTGACCCATTTTAAGTTCTAGACTTGTGAAACGTTGGTCGGTGGTTTTCGAAGTTGTGAAAGATTTTGGGTTAACAGACCACAGCCTTCTTCTAAGCTAGTCTTTTTCTACAGTGTACCGAGGGTGTGGTTGTACTTGGGGGTTTCTAGGATATGAGTATCCTTGGTTGTTATTTGTTGATCCCCTTGTACGGGCCCTTTAGACCATGAGAAGTTAGGGTGATTCCTCCACCTGGGTTGTAGGTTTGAGAATAAGGGTTGTTTCTTGCCTATGGTACAATGCATTGGCTTGCTCGGTTTTAGACTCTTGAAATGCATATAAGTCTGGACAGTTGTCCACTAAGTGATCAGGGCTATGGCATGCGGCACAAGTGGCCATTTCAATTTGGTCACGGAGAGTAGGGGCATTAGATTTTACATTCTTTTGCAACTCAAGCACTTCTATTCTCCGGGCCAAAGATGCCATTTTTGCATTTCCCTCAAAGTCAGACTCGATTCTATGGACATTGTTTACGGGGGTAGTCCGTTTCGGTTCACGGATGGACTCCCACTGTTGAGTCTTTCAGCGACCGATTAAGAAAGTCCAAGCCTCATCAACACTTTTGTCAATAAATGCACCATTGCACATTGACTCGACTGTGGTTCGGGTTTAACATCTAGACCCTCATACAATATTTGCACGAGTCTCCATTTTCAAAACCATGGTGGGGACATTGGAGTAGTAATTCATTGAATCTCTCCAAGTACTTTGCTAGAGTTTCGTCTTCTAATTGCACAAAACCATTTAGACTTTGGCGAATTGTCGCCATCTTATGGTTCGGGAAAAACTTTTTGAAAAAACTCTTTTGTGAGGTCATCCTACGTTCTAATGGACTGTGGTTGTAGGGCATGAAGCCAAGACTTGGCTTTGTCTTTCAGAGAAAAAGGTAACAATCTCAGTTTGGGGGACTCCTCTGGCATTTGGTTAAAACGCAGAGTCCCACTAATATCCTCAAAATCTCTCACGTGATGGTAGGGGTTTTCAGCATCGACCCCTCTAAACACGGGTAACATGTTAATGGTGCTTGCTTTCGATTCAAACCGACAAGCATCAATTTGTGAGAATGATGCAAGAGGGCTGGCTTGCCCTAGTTGGGTACATGTAGTCCTTGAGACTACGGGGTTGGTTTTGTTCATCACCCATAGTTTGTTTCGGGTGAGCTTGGGCTTTGTTGAAGAACTGGGTATCTTTGACGATTTCGTCGGGTGGATTCTAACTAGTCGATTTGTTTGGTCTCTAAAAGACACAATCATAGCCTAGCTAGCGCATCTAGCATGTTAACATACAATCAAATTCAACACAGATAAGCAAAAACTCAAAAATGGCCCACCAATACAAGACTCAAGCCCAAAAGATTGCTTTTTTGATGTTGTAAGGCCCGGCTTTGTGGGTTTGTTTTTCTTTGCACGGCTTGATTAGACGAGTGCCAAGTTATGTGGGCTTAGTTGTTTGCGGCCAGGTTTGGGTTCGATTAATGCACGGCCAATGACTCGGCTTATGTGGGCTTATTTATTATGGATTCCGGCCCTAGTTTTGTGCGGATGCACAAAGATCAGGTCGAGCCAAGCAAAGATTGTGTTGCACGAGCAAAGGAAAACACAAGGAAACTGAGTGACTTATGCACGGGTTGTGTGCCACAAAGTGATGCTGAGACTCTCAAAAGAGACCATGACATGACTTATGCACAAATTGGCAAATGAGCACAAGACAGTGCGAGTGTAGCTCAAAGACACGGTAGCACAAGCTCACAAGAATGATACCTAATTTGCGTAGAACTAAGCACACGAAGTGCTTGAAATTCTTTGGTAGAGATTACGGCACGGGTTTGTGTCATGCACAGATTATGCAGGTCACAGCACAGCACATGAGATGAGTAAAAACTGTGTGAAGTGCACAGGGTGAAGGGATGTGCTCACTCAATGGTGAAGCATGTGCTGGGTTGTGTGTTTGAAAAACAAGCTAAATGCTAATGCAACTCTGCTACTCAACAACTCATTCAAGCACCCAAGGTGCACACACAATTTATAGATGCTGGTGTACAGATGTAACAGCGAGATACACAATCTCAATATATTTGCAGTGTAAATAAACTTCACAGATGGAACAAATAAATCAGCAAATAATCAATGCTAGCACTATACAGCATGCTCAGCAAGGTCAGTTGAACTCAACTCAGAGATTATGCACAAGTTGCAGCAGATGCAGGGGTCTGGCAACAACTTGGCTTACTAGGTCTCACACAAGGACAGATTCAGATGGCAACAATCTTATTCAAATGTCACAGAATCAAGCAAAAATCCCAGATGTTGAGCAAGACTCGGCAAGGTATCTGGCTTATCATGCAAATGATGGTTACTTGTAAGCTCAGGGTTGACAGAGTAAGGTTTGCTGAAGTACAAGGCTACCAGCTAACCAATCTTAACCAGGCTGCTACTCAAGCTCAGCAGCTACAGGGGCTGGAGCTGAGCACAGAATATGTTGAAGCCTAAGGTTTAAAGTGAGAGAGCAAGCTGGTTCGATTGACTCTATTTTACACAGGCTATGCTCAAGTCATATACAGCACAGGTTATATCATTCATTCATTCATCAAGCATGCTATGTCAACATTCATGTAAGCAAGGATAAAAGATGATACCACCGGTATAAAAGCGGGTTTAGGCAAATCCACTAATTGCTTCTTGCTCCTTTTCTCCTCTTCCTTGGTTTTGCTTTAGCTGCTCCACAGTAATTGCTACTCAAGAACGAGTTTGGTTCTCAAACTTGCAAAGTTAAAGCAAGTACATCAAGATACTAATACTGGAATTTCAAAAACAAAGGATTCGCGAGCAGCAGTATGTAACAAGGAAGGCACTTGCTTATGGGAATAGTGAATTATGCTCATGAAACAATGATTCTCGGTGGCGAGAAATTTGCGATTTATTGCAAAGACAGAGAGTATTGCTAAACTATAGGATGATGATCTTTGGTATAGACAGGCAACAAATGTAAAAACAACGAGACAATGCACGAGAATACTAGAATGGAGATTTTGGTGTTGAAATAAACCAGGGAAGTTAAAACAAAAGAAAACTTAACACAGTTACCCTCCAAAACACATGAAGATGTATGACAGGGTGAGATGAAAGATGAGCCGAAAGCAATGACAGAATGCTTGAAGTTTACACTATGACTAACATGCTCATGAATAGACTACAAACATACACTAAACGAGATGTGACAATGTATAAATGCAAAAACAAATGCAAAAACCGGGTGCAAAGATGTAAAAAAAAAATTTAGTTAAGTTATACCGCCAAGAGATTAAGTTCTAAGAGATGCAAATGACAGGGAAAACAAGAAAGAAACTACACATATATAGGGTTATCTGAAAATCAGTGAAGTGAGCTGGTGAGCAACACAACACACTACCAATTCCCCGGCAACGGCGCCAAAAACTTGGTAGGCTTGGGAATGTGTTTTATTTTTCGCCTACATGTAATACTGCAAGTGCACAATGCCAGTGGAAGCAAGGGCAAGTACAGGTCGATCCTCAGGGAATTTGTGTGTGTAATGTTGATCTAAAGGCTTCTAACTGATTTCTAAAGAAGTGACGAGTTGTAATGCAATTGTGAATCGATTTTGGTGTCGATACGACCGAGTTGGAGTTGTGACTCTAAACTAAGGTGATAAATAATCAAAAGAAGTTGTAGACTATTGATTGAGTGGTACCGGGGGTGATTAAATCCACCCTCTCGATCTTATATTAATGCAATACAAATTTTCACTTTGTTCTTAGGCCTTCCCTTGAAGGTCTTAATTGGATAATTGATGAACTAAGTCTCCTTACCTACCCCTAGTATCCTTTGGTCTTATTACAGTACCGGTGATCACAGGTAAATTGATTTATTAGCTAACTATTTTCCTAAGCAATACACACACTGAGAACAAGTTGATAATCTAATTGCTTCATATCAAATCAAAGGGCTTCATTTACACCCTAGTTTAAAAGACTTAGAACATCATGCAAAGAGTAAAATGAACTTGAAATTAAATTCTAAAACTAAACCCTAAAACTCTGACTGCCTTCTTCTCTCACATGAAAACAACAATTTATAACTCACAAACACTCGAAAATAGCAATTGACACACACCCAAATCTCTATCCTCTGTGAATTCGGCGCTGAACTCCTCAACTTGTTGTTCACCGATTTGTGAAGACCTAACCTAATTCTTCCTATCTCGGACTTAGCTTCTAGGGAAGAAGCTATGAGTGAGATAGAGAGCAAGTATGGGGGTGAAGGAACTGCGGATGTCTTTGTTGGTGGTTTGTGGTGTCGGGAGAAATGGTGGAGGCGGCTCTGCAAGTTTTGGTCGGGAGAAGAGGAGGAGAGGGGTGGTGTACAGTTGCAGTCGGGAGAAAGAAAAGAGAAAATGGAGAAGGGTGCGTTTGGTTTGGGTGGTTAAGGCGAGAATATATAGGTGGTGTGGTGTTGAGCGGGAGCATCAGAGTTGATGTTCATGCGGGAGAGCGACCATCGGATTCGGGGAGATTGATGCGTGTCGTGCGACCGTAGGATGAAATCTAACGGCTCGGGAGGGACGGGCTCGGATCGGGTCGTGGCTAGCTCAAGCCCATGTCTTGTAAGTTGGGTTGCTTCTTGTTGGGTTGCAACCGATGCGCGCGTGGGCTTTGGCTTTACTCGCTTCATAGACGCTCGTCTCAATTCTCGCTCTTTTGGCTCCTCAATTTCTCCGAGCTTTATTCACTACCTAAAAACACAAAATTAATTAGTACAAATATTTATTCTTGAAAACAAGGAAAATACAGAATATGGGATAATATCTGATTTCTGACTACAAAAGATGAGTTAAATGCCAATAAAAAGGTGTAGAAATATGCAATATTTGGCACTCATCACCACGCTCACATGAGAAATCAATTTTTGCTGTAATTGCAACCTGCAAACCTGCTGAGAAACCTTGCCAAACCAATCTGTCTTACATTTTTGGGCATCAATCTGTTGTGGACCTTGTCAACTAATCTTGTAAATCTGTCACCCCGAATATACGTGCATCCCCGAATAGCATATCCATTGGTAGCTTTGTCATCTGCATGTTGCATCGTAAGGCTATCCATCTCGTGCATTTATGCATCTTTGAACCAGCTTCTGTAGGTTGTTTGTGATCTTGTGGCATTTGAGTAAGCATCACCTGCCTGACCTGTGCACTCTACACACTACTTTTTTCTTGTGCACTCACATAACCAGTCTTCGTGCTTTGCATTTTGTCTTTGCCGCATAAACTAGGTTGTGCATAATCTGTCCTGCGTTGTGTTGTGAGCCGCACTTAGACCTGTGTTGTGTTCATTTGCCAATCTGTGCTTGAGCTGCCAACTTTTTGTGCACTCTCCATCAGCACTCTGTGCACTCTCCATCAGCATCCAGCTCCCCCTGTGTGCAAGAATTTGTGTGTGATTACCTGTGTGCTGTGTTATTCTTGTGAGTTGTGCCTCCTTGTGCATAAAACCCGCACACCAAACAACTCCGTGCATAAACCTCCCACTTAAACCAAACTAAAGCCCATTGTGCACTTTGGGCTTTGCATAACAACTAAGGCTGTGCAACTTTGGGCTGCATATAACTTTGGGCCGCACATAACTTGGGATGCACATTTGCAGCAACACCCAGCACTCCTGTGTGCTTAATTCTAAAAATTGGGTGCCATTTTCTTGTATCGTCTTTCCTTCTCTGTGTTGATATGATTTGATGTGTGCTAAGCTATGGTTGTTTCTTTTTGAGTTCAAATTAAGTTGCTAGATCATGTCGGGATTTTGGTCACGTAACCCAGGGATGAAAACAAATCCATTAGAGAGCTTGCTTATGGGCATGCTTCACAATATGAACATCCCACACCCATAATGATTTTAGGGAGTATTATGAGCCATCTCGGGGCCACGACCTTGAATGCATATACCTAATCATTTTGCACAGATGTATCATTCACCACGGTGGGGAGTTGAACAAATTTATACTCCCCGACCTCGTATATGCACTCGGTGGAAGAAAACCTCATGCTCGATAGAGCAAAACGATGCTAGGTTTGAATTGAATGCAATGCATGATCATCCATATAGCACAATGTCTGAATTTCCCTTCTCTAGTTACCCTTGTGCACAGACACTAGTGAAGGCTCCCCTTCAATTGAACAGCTCACTATGATGCTTCAAATGAATCTGACCCAGTTACAAAATGAAGAATGGAAGGAAGTTCATGATAGGATGTTTGTTATTTCTGATAATTTTGAAAATAGTGTTTCTATTCCTACTCATGCAACTAACACTGAATATGAACCTAATCTAGAGGTAGATGAGTACACTTTGGAAATGCTACAATTTTGAATAGGGAAATGCGGTGTTATGATGATGATGATGATGATGATGAATATGAAGAGCATGTGTACTATGAAAATATGGTGGAACCTTTGGGTTCGAGAGACATTTAGCTTCTCTTCTCGTGAACCCTATGAATGATGCTTCTTCTAATATTCATACATGTGATCTTTGTTTTGGGACTGTGCAATTGTTACGTGAAAATGAGCATGCTATACCACTTGTTTGTGACTTGGGAAATCTTGAATTTCTTGTCGACACCAATGATACTATGCATGAAAACAATTTTGATGTGTCTGAGTCCATGCCTAGGTTACAGCATGATGTTTCCTCTGATTTTCATATGCATGACACAAAGCTTTTGGGTAATGATGATTATGACATTGAGATTGATGAATTGTTTTATGCAAGTGAACATGATGTACCTAATCTCTCTCCTAAGGCCTGATTGAAACTCCTCCACCAAACCTAGGTGTAGTTTGTAACAAAATTGCAAAACCAACTTTTCTGAAAATGCCTAATTTAGGCCTAGAACTTTGTGCTTCCCAAGTCCTCTTGGACTATTTTGCATCAAAGTATAACACCTTTAGGGAACCACAGTTGGAATGTGTATGTCTGCCTGTTCTTAGCAAAACTCATTTTGAATTAGACCTTGTGCATGATGTACCTTTAAAATTGCAAGATTTTGTGTTCAAAAACACATCTGTTGACAAGTTTAGGTTTGGGGGTAACTTGTTCACATATGCAATCTTACCTGCACTCTCATATTATATTTGTGTAAGGCTGTTGATGTTTCTGCTTATCGTCTTTTGGGTTGATCCTCAACTCTTTAGATTGTTGGTATATGGTGAATTTTCATTGTATATAATCCAGTAGGTTTTGTTAAATTTTCTTTCTTGAATCGGTTGAGTCTTCTTGTGCATATATTGTGCTAATCTGATATGATCTCTACTGAGAATGTTGGATTCTAGCCTTGACTAATGAAGCTCTAACCTTGCTCCCGCCGACATACCGGTAATCTCTTCCCTTTTCTCTTATCAACATAGTTCTCTTAGTATGTGACTATTTAAATTCTTACTATCTGTTGACACATTGAGGACAATGTTTGATTTAGGTTTGGGGGTGCATTTGCATATAGAGTTTTTAGTCTTTCATTTCAAGTAAAAAAAAAAAAAAAAAATTCAAAAATTTCAAAACTCTTTGTAAATATGTACATAAAAACCTCCAACTTTTAGAGATCTTAGAGTCACTAGCATGCTTCTAGCTATGTTTACATAGAGAGTCTGACCGAAATAACTGAAATTGGAAGTACTGGAGAACACAATCGGGTTTCTTAGTTGATTAGAGTGTTAAAGTTGGATTTAACCATGCTTGGGAGGGCGAATTAGGTGTTGTATAGATATTCGGTAGTAGAATTGTGATCACCCATAGTGGAGACTACCCATTTTACATCAAGCGAGGCACCAACCTTCATTTTTACAACTTTCTAGAAAAGCTGTTAGAGTGTGTGTCACCGCACGTCAATTAGGGTAGGAATGGTGAGCTACCCAACTTCGCACCACTTTCAGCACTATTTTTGATCTCTTGAGTGATAATTTTGTCAATCATGAGGGTGACGTTTAAAGATGAAAACTCCTTCTAAATATCGATTTGCAGTTAGCATCACTCTCTCTCCCTCTCAACAACATCAACACATTCATAGAAACACATCATCGTCAGCAAGCGGAGCATCATCAGAATATTTGAAGAAAAGTTGAAATAGTCCAAGGTTTACGTGCAACAAACAAAAGAAAAAAAAAATAGGATGAGAATTAGTGAAGTTTATGAAATCAAGACAATACAAGTTTTATTGTTTTATTATTATTTTCATGTCATTTTGTTAAAAAAAAAAAAAAAAATGTTTGTCAAGTTTTTGTGAAGTTCAGAAGTTCATCATCAACTATTGAAGACCGAAGATTGAAGACGTTTCTATGAATGCTGAGAGAGAGTAATGCTAATTGCCGATCGGGTGAGAAGGTAAGTGAGTACTCCCATCCTTGCTAATGGTTGATTTCCTTTCTTAGAGATCATCGAGAAAAAGATTCTTTTTATCCACAACTCGTGGAGTCTCAGAGAAATTATTTCGGAAGGTTATCCTTCTCATCTTCAACGTGTGCGGGATTTCTCTTTTTATTCCTGCTGCACACATGAGAGACTAAAAAGCGGTCTTTTGAGTGCAATTATCATAAAACCTTATTGGTGAGGCGGAAGTCGAGGCTTATGATCACAATCGAATCCGAATTCTTTCATATGGTATGGTTATTTCTCGCTCGGCACTTAAGGATGAGAATGCATTCTTTGGTAGTTCTAACTTCGTGTTACTAGCATGCGAAACTCTATGTCCTCATAGCTCCTTGGATGCTTGAGACTCTTTTACACTCGAAGTTGGAGAAGGTTTTGTGGGTACACCTCTGGTAAACCCTCACGAGACTACAACTCGTCCACTAGGGACACCTAGGGGTTTAAAGGCTTAGTGCATACGCTAAATGCATTCGAGAGACCAGCGACGGTGGTATAGTTGGGATTTCTAATTTTGTTTCACTTGAGGACAAGTAAAATTCAGGTTTGGGGGTATTTGATGAGTGCCAAATATTGCATATTTCTACATCTATTTATTGGCATTTAACTCATCTTTTGTGCTCGAAATCGAGATATTATCCCAAATTCTCGTGTTTTCCTTTGTTTTCAAGAATAAATATTTGTACTAATTAATTTTGTGTTTTTAGGTAATAAATAAAGCTCGGAGAAATTGAGGAGCCAAAAGAGCAGAAAATTGGAGACGAGCATCTATGGAACAAAAAGCCAAAGCCCGCGCGCGCATCAGTTGCAACCCAACAAGAAGCAACCCATCTACAAGATATGGGCTTGAGCTAGCCAAGACTCGGCCCATAACCGGATCCTAGTCCGTTCTTTCTGAGCCGTGCGATCTCGCCCCAGCTGCATCCAACGCTCGCTGCATCCCTCCCATCAAATCTCGCTACTCGCTTCACACCGCACCACCTATATCTTCCTCCATCGACCCATATTCTCTTCTCTTCTCTTTCTTCCTCTCCCACCAGTTCGAGAGAAAACCCATTCTCTCCACCTCCTTCACCCATACGAGCCATCACCACCACATCCATCTCCCCGACACCCCAACAACCGCTTTGAGAGCGCATGCTTCACCTTCTCCCCCTACTTGCTCTCTATCTCACTCATAGCTTCTTCCCTAGAAGCTAAGTGCGAGATAGGAAGAACTAGGGTTAGGGTTACAATCAATCAATGGAGTTGTTGAGGCGAATTGTGAGATGAGAGCACATTTCGGAGGTTTTGGGTGAGTGGGTGTACTTTCATTTTCGAATTGGAGTGTTAGGAGAGAATTAGGGTTTGCATGTATAAATAGGGTGAGGTTTGTGTATGTTAGAACTCATGCCTGGACTAGCCGGTGCACCAATTTAGTTTAGTTTTGTGTTTAAACTCATTTAATTATGTTCTAAGTTTCTTAACTAGGGTGTTGTTGAAACCCACGATAATATGTTGAGTAATTCATCTTCATGTTGTATTGTTCTTTGTGCTTGATTGAGATAGAAGTATTGTTAGCTAATTGATCAACTTCTCTGTGATTGGGTCATCTTGTAAGAAGACAGCCATTACTAGAGGAGAACTAGAGAGAGAAGTTAAGCAATTATCCATTAGAGAGGCGCCATGGAAGGGGATATGTGCTTAACAAGACAAGAATGATGTTTAGCTAGTTAACCAAGGATCCTGTGATCAATTGTCTTTGTAAAAAGGCAGTTGATACTAGGGGGAATTAGTATGATTAGTTGATACATCAACCATTAGAATCTTCCTTGGGTAGTTACAAGAACACAACTTCAGCTGAGTTGCCTTAGCATAAGATCAGGTGGTGGAATTAACCACCCTAGTGCTTTACAATCTATTGTATACCTTAGTTTAGAGTCACAACTCCAACACTTCAGTCGTATCGACACCAACATCAAAACAACTCTGTCACTTCTTGGAAATTAGTTTAGCAAAGCCTTAGATCAACTTAAGCCACTCCATTTCCCTGTGGATCGACCTGTACTTGCCACGCCTCCAACAGGCGCTGTGCACTTGCAGTAATACGTAGGCGAAACACTTTCCCAAACCTACCAAGCAACAGCTTTCCGAGAGGTCACCCATCCTGATATTACTCTCCCCCGAGCATGCTTAATTTGTAGAGTTTTTTCCAACTCGAAAGTCAATTGTGTTGAAAAAGTCTTGATGTAAGGAAAGGAAAAACCATTACCTATATTCAAACTGACGAACCCTACCTGCCCAATCGGGGTATTCAAATATCACTACCACCTTAAATTGAGGTCGCCCTCGGCTTCAGCACATATATACAAGCCCGGATCTCCGACATTCCCTGCCTTTATGAGACTAGTACCTAACCAAATCCGTCTAGCGTACTCTCTCATCCACGACAGGTGACTCGTCGTCGGCTATAATACCAATTGTATTGACCTGACACTCCACTGACATTTTTTCCACATATCCACTGCGGTCATCCGAAAGTGTGAATTTTCTATGGGCACCGCTATCTGAACAGCAACTTCCTGGGAGGCCACCCATCCTTATATTACTCCCGCTCAAACATGCTTAACTGTAAAGATATTTGCCAACTTTGGAGCCAATTGTGCTGAAAAGTCCTCGGTATTGAAAGGAGAAACCATTACCTATATTTCAATCGGCGAACCCTACCTGCCGAATAGGGGTATTAGAGCTTCAGTGTAATAACATGATTCGGAAGGTAGAGTTCTCCGATTGGAATATAGGTGATGGTTTTTCCTTTCCTAAACACCGAGGCCTTTTCATCACAATTGACTCCGGAGTTAGCGTAACGCCTCGTTTCACAAAACTTAAAAAAGACCTATTTCGACAAATAGGAAGTGAGGGTTTCCTCACTTAGTTCAACGTGGGAGCTTTATTTGTCTAGACCTTTAAGTCTTTAGATTAGATTTTGATTTTCGATTTTGAAGTCCATGTAATCTCTATTTTATCATGAATGAAATTTTACGAGATTTATAAAAAAATAAAAATTAAATTAATAAAATAAAATAAAATGTGGAGGTTCACTCGTTACAAAGCACAGCGAGAGGGGAGGCCTAATGGGTAAAGTTACAAAATTACCCTTTCCCATTATAATTCTAATTACCCTAAATCAGTTTTCATTCTCTTCATTTCATCTTCTTCTCCTCCTCAAACACATTACCTGCTCCTCCACCCCCACCACCGAAACTCGTCGATTAATTCGTCGTAATCATCGATTCAAAAGTTCCGATTAATCTTCAAAAATGGATCCATACGACCTAGGGCAAGTCGTATGAAATAAGCTAATCGAAAACCCAATGAGTATAACCCTGGAATTGCAAGTTTGGTTCAAAAGAAAGTGAAGAAAAAAAAAGGTTGAAGAAGAAGAATTCGTAGCCGCTGAAACACGAAAAATGGTGCGATTAAGAAAGTAAGGGCATACTTAAACTCACTCTAGTACTTCAATTTCATGTTTGCATGTCAAATTAGGTCAAAAAAATCAAAATTGTGAATTGACAGTTGCGAGGTATTATGTTATGGACCTTGCAGACTTTTCATATTTAGGGTTTGGCCAGCAGGCTCTTAGGTTGAAGATCTTGCCGGCTGTTGACTACCTGTAACTGGTACTTGCAGGTTCAGAATGTTATTCAAACTAAGACCCTACCGGCGTCAGTTTTTTTGTTAGCCGGGTTGGTTATAAATTTTTACCTTGTCTATTTTGTATTTCAAGTTTTTGTGTCTCCTGATGCCTTGAATTTTAAAGTCGGAATGGTATTTGGATAAAACCATGCTTAGGGTGTTTATTAGCTAGGAAATATGTTGGTAATGGACCTTGCCGTTGGTTTTGTGGAAAATCCTTGTATCTCTTGTGTTCACATTTGTTATAAACCCAAGCGAGTTATGTGAATAATACCATCGTCGGCGTTTGTTAAGTAGGCATGCATTACTTAGTCGACCTTTCCGACGTTTGTGTAGCCGACAAGGTTGTATTTGTCGACCCTGCCGACTTATATTTTTTTTTCTTAATCGTTCTTGTTCAGGTTGCAAAAGGCAAAGAAGAAAGCAGCTCTGAAAGCTCTTAGTCCTTCTTCAAGACCTCCTCGTGTTGGTGAAAAACTCTTGACTTCAACACATCGAGGGGCATACGTTGTGCCGGGAACGCTCAAGATCCGTGTACAGAATGATTACGAACCACCATCGGAACCTTTGTGATTGGACGAGACTCGGATGAAGACCAATCAATTCCATCACGGTAGAAGAGGTGATGATGATGATGTTGATGAAAGAACTCATTTCTTTGGAGGAGGTAACAATGATGATGATGATGGTGATCAGGACATGCCTAATGTTGGAGGAGGTAATGGTGATGATGATGATGATGATGGTAAGGGAGATAAAGATAAGGATATCGAAGATGAAATTGTTGAAGAGGCAGTGGAAGAAGAAGAAGAAGAAGAAGATGGAGAACAAACTCTAGCTATTGTTCAACATCTCGAAGCTTCAACTTCAATGAAAAGGAAAGAAGAAGAGGGTGATCACTAAACCAGCTAATTCCCACATGCCTCCCCCTCACTTGATGGTTACACTGAAAAAAGTTGAGTGTCCAAGGGGTACCCCAAGAGATGGTGGAAATGTTCTTTTTGGATACAAAGACTCATGGGCATGTACGATCCATAATACTATCGTAAGTAATCTCAATCCGTCTTTGTTTTTATTCAAGTGTGTATCTATCTTAAATTTGCGTCAAGTGTTTGTATTTCTTTTCATTTTGTTTTTTGGTATTTAGGATCACAAGCATGTCGTCCGTCTCATGAGGCGCCAAGCTTCATGTTCAGTGACTAAGACTTGGGATCTTAAGGATGAATGTGAGGAGGTAAAAGTGATTGTCAAGAACTCTGGGTTGTGGCCTGCGGTGGAGAGTTCGAATATTGAGCATGATAGAGTCACCGTATCTACATTCTGTGAAAGGTTCTACGGGGATACTGATACAATGTTATTCCCATTCGGTGAGATGGCGATAACTCCCGATGATGCTCATCAAATTCTAGGACTCGAGGTTGAGGAAAAGCGATCGGTGAGGGATTCGATAATGATTTTTCTTTCAAGGATATTTACAAATTGAGCGAGAAATTTTCGGTTGGAATCGAGACTAAGACAGAGTCTATGCTTGAGAAGAAAGATGGTCGTCTAACCAAGAAGTTTAATCTGAGCGGTTGAGGGACACATTTTTAAGGACCAAGAAAATCTTTGATAAGGAAGGAAGGGTAAACCGGTGCGAATCAATGCTACCGCGTCGGCTTATTTGCTATACGTCTGGGAAAATGTATCTTCTCCGACAGTTAGGAAGCTTGGTCGACGCCGATTATATGCAACTATTGGATCCCTAAGATAAGATGCATGAGTATTCTTGGGAATGCTGCGGTGGTCGCCTTCTTGAACAATGAGTTGACAAAGGGTTCTAGGGAACTCACTGCGCAAGTTAACGGAAATATATGTCTCTTCCAGGTAATTTTATTGTCTAAATCATTTATATTTGCAAAATTCTCGTAAGATAAGATTCTTAATAAACTTTTTTTTTGCATAGGTTTGGATATATGAGCACTTCCCTTCTTTGGTGAAAGCCAACTCCTATATCAAAGTGGATGTGAATGTTGCGGTTGATAAGCCAATAGCGCAAATGTACAATTTTAAGGGTACTCAGGATAAGGAAATGCCACAAAATCTTATCAAACTCCGAATCGCCATCGACAAATTGACTGCGGATGATGTGATATTTGATCCATATCGAGATGCTAGAAATCAAGGTTTAATCCAAAGGAGAGATGAAGTTGTATTATACTATGGACCCTTGTTGTTGTGCTCAGGTGGATATTCAATGTACGATCCACATCGGGTAATGCGACAATTGGGTTACGTCCAAGAAGAACCTCATTTCGATGAAGAAAAGTCGTTCTTTACTGTGTCAAGGGCTGATTGCACCATGTCCCAAAAAAACTATTAACGTCTCTTACGCTCCAGCGCCAGTTCCAGAACATTGGGACGATAGACGTGGCCGTAAAATCGATGTGAGTCTTTTGGACGAGGTGACCACAGGTCATGAAGCTAGTGAGAAATACATGACGTGGTACTTGGGTTGGACTTGTCCTACTGTGATTAGGGAAATGACTCATGAAGAATTGGCTCGTAAGAGGAAGATGGCATCGAAAGACCCAGCAACAAGTCTTAAGTTCTTTGTAAGTATTTTAGAGTTGCTCTTAATGTTTTAAGATTACATTATCGAATCATTCTATTAATTGTTTGTTGTTTGATTGAAAATAGAAGGAGCATTTGAAGACCTTTGTGAAGGTGTTGTGTTGCGCGAAAGACATAGGAGAGCCTTTGTCGATTGAAGAGCAAAGCAAGCACATTGACTATGATTGCAATATTGACAATGAGGATGCCTTTGAAATGCTCAAGCAAGCTGATGCTGAAGTAAAGAGGGAAAAAATATCCAGGAGGGAAGCACAAGCCAAGATGATGCTGACAAAAAGAGGGCTCCTAAACGTGTAAGTGGTAGTGGTCGTCGTGAAAATGCTAAACGGGGTCGTGGTCGTGGTCGTGGTGGCGAATGAATGCATTCCTAGTTTATTTCTTTATGTTGTGGTAGACAAATGTTAAGGTTAACTGTTGGACAAATGTTTTTTTTAAGGTTTATGAGACATGTTTTCATATTTTGGACAACAAGTGTTGGATTTCTAGTTGTTGAATGAATGGTTTGTTTAGCTATGTAAAGTTTCAATACTTATGCCGGCATGCTTTTTTTTAAGTTACAGTGCCGACCACACCAGGGCCGCAAGGTTTTGAAGTGTCGGCTACTGCCGACACGACACCGTAAATTATTTGCATACCGGGGTCGGCGGGGTAATCGATTAAAACCTAGGCGGTTGTTAAGAAGCCGACGTAGGTATTTATTATCGACCTGTAGGCTATGCAAAAAGCAAATACCTTTTCCTGATGCCTAAATCATCATAAAGTCGGCATGTTTAAAATTATGTTCCTTGCCGACCACATCACAGCCGGCACTCTAGTGACCAAATATCATTCCGACGGTTAAATGGAAAATTGCATGAACTCCTGATGCCTAAAAGTCATAAGGTCGGCATGGTAAGAAAATTTCGACCTTGCCGGCCATATCATAGCCGGCATGCTAATGACCAAATACATATTTCTGGCGGATACACAGAAGAAAATGTTCTCCTGATGCCAAAAATCAGCATAAGGTCAGCATGGTAACAAAATTTCCATCCTGCCGGCCGGACTTAGTCGGCATACCAGGGAAAACAAACCGTGTCGACAATTTTAAAATTCAAATTTTTTGAAAGTACAATTGCATTGATTGACTTGTACTTATGCACTATAACGGCCAAATTTGGGCACCATCCTATAAATACACTACTTAGCTCTACAAAACAACACACAACTATTTGCATATACTCTCCAAATCTCATATCATCATACACTCCATCTAACTCACCCAATAGCTCTCTACATATAACAATGGCTTCATTTGATTCTAATGAAGATTTGGCAATCACCAAAGCTTGGTACGCGGAAACTCGAGTTAGAAGGCAGTCCTCCGTAAGAGTGGATTCCGTAACCTTTTGGGCTAGGGTACACAACAAATTTAGCCAAGAGTTTGGGAATCCTAATGCAAGAAGTGTTCAACAAGTGCACGATAGGCACCTAGTCATCGAAAATGCGATACTTGCTTATTTAGCTATCCAAAAACCAATTTTCAACTCTCACCACTTTAACTTGTCCATTGAACAATTTGTAAGTATTTTTGTGGTTTATTTTACGTGATCCATGTTGTTTGATCTTCCTATTAAACACCACTAACAAAGTAAGTTTGTGTTATTTTTTTGTAGCACGAAGTCGTGAAAGCGCGCTACTTGGAAGAAAATGGGGAAGCATTCGCATTCGATGCAAGCTATCACTTCTTGGCAGAAAGAATCCCGAGGATAACCCGGACTACTTGGATGTTGTATCGTCTTCGGAGGAGGAAGATTGATGGCTTTAGAAGTTTTTGTATAGGTTTTGTGGGTAGACCTCTATGTAAACCCTCGCGAGACTATAACTCGTCCACTAGGGTCGCCTAGGGGTTCAAAGGCTTGATGCCCATGCTAAGTGCATTCGTTTTTCCGTCGACAAGGATTTAGGTTTTATGTTTCATCAATGTAGTAACCAAAATTGCATGAATAAAGTGAATTACATCTTCCCATTTTCTGTTTTTTGTTTGGTATAAGTACATGCCGGCAAGGTTACAAATCCTTAGCATGACGACTACAGGTCAGCCGGCAGTGTTAAAAATTATGTGCATGCCGACCATATGATAGCCGGCATTGTAGGAAATATTTACATGCCGACCGTAAAATTGCTGGCCCAACATAGACGGCGTAATCTTCATTCAAAGACCATTCCGGCGTAAAAAGGGTCGGCGTGTTATTCATCCGCGGACCATGCCGGCTAAACTTAGTCGGCATCCTATTCAAACGTCGACCAAGCCGACGGATCTTAGTCGGCACCTTATTCAAACCTAAACCTTGCCGACCATTCATATTTTCAAAACTAAATTTTTTGATCGAAATCGAACTCATAAGACATATAAAAGGTTTAATCTACTGAATTCATAATTTCAAAATTTTAATCTAAACTCAATTAATTAACCTAATCAGAATTTTTAGTGTTAATTAAACAAGGGCATATTAGCCATTTAGAAAATACAAGGTTAAGGGGTGGCTTCTTTTACTTCAAAATGTCTTGGGTTTTGTCTCATTAGGTATACCCCAATTAATTTGGATATACCCAATCAAGCCGGATTACAAAGCAAAGGACCGCAAAATTAACATTTTACTTTCCATAAAACAACATTTTACTTTTCATTAATATAGGCGTTACAGATATAACGGCTAGTTTTGATTTTCAAAATTGAAACCATTTATCTTCCATTCATCTCTTTCCACATTTCTCTCTCTAAAACTTTAATTTCTCTTCTCCTTCGCTCCCCTCCATCTCTCTCTCTCTCTCAGCTCTGTTCTTCACAAAAAATCTGTTTCTTCCAGAACTTCCACAGTAAATCTCATAAAAAAATAACTCAAACCCCTTCTTTTCAGGAGAAGCCCTAAACTTTTAAAACACCTTTCTGTGAATCTTAAACAGAGCAACAAAACCCTAAGTTTGTAGAAGGAAAAATAACAAAATTTCTTTGTAGGTTTTCTTCAATGGCGCCAACACCATCTTCTAAACCCTATCAAACACCATCAAGAACACCCCAATCGAAAAACCGATTCCACTCAGTAAGACAGATCCACCCCTCTCTAAACCCTAACTCTAAAGAATCAGAACATCCAGTTGAAGTAGTAGGAAGAATCCGTGATTATCCAGATCAAAAGGAAAAACCCATCTCAGGACTACACGTTTCTTCAGATCACAGCAACATCCGTGTGAGGACTGAAATTGGGTACAGAGATTTCACTCTTGATGGTGTTTCAGTTTCAGAAGAAGAAGATCTTGATGGGTTTTACAAGAAATTTGTTGAATCAAGGATTAGTGGTGTAAAAACAGGTGCCAAATGTACTATAATGACTTATGGACCAACTGGTTCAGGTAAGAGTCATACTATGTTTGGATGTGCTAAACAACCAGGGATTGTTTATAGAGCTTTGAAGGATATTCTTGGAGGGGAAGGTGATGAAGAAAGTGAAACTGATAGGATTGGTATAAGATCTTTTGTTCAAGTTTCTGTTTTGGAGATTTATAATGAAGAAATTTATGATCTTTTGTCGAATAATACTGGTGGTGGAACATTCGGTATGAATTGGCACAAAGGGAATTCTTCTAAGGTGCGTACTTTCTTGTTTAGGGCCCTTGTTTATTGCAACCCCTATTTCTGAATTATATGATCAAGGCTATCTGCATATTTTCTTGATTTTTTGATGAAGAATCTGGTTTTTAGGGTTTACTTAGATTGGTTTGAATCTTTGATGGGTGGTGGTGCGTGTTGTTGTTGGTGGTGAGTCTGGTGACACAGTTAGAGCAATTTTGACATAAATGAAGTAGAATGCTGTAGAACGTTATAGGTCAGGAAGGAACTAGATTGGGTTTTATCAACCTCTACAGGTAGTTCATGTCATTCGTTACCAGGGCAAGAAAGATGTCTTGGAAACCTTTAGAAGTGCGGGAATATGCATTTATTGTTTTTAACAAGTGATGATGATTTTCATTGATGGTATGTTGTTGGCTTGTATCCTGTTCAGAACTACTCATTTGTCCTGTAAGCCCTTTACTTGATGAATCCGCAGTAAAATGATTATAATTGATTGTTCCTTCTTGGTTGTTTTCTTCATTTCTTGGTGTATGGGTTAGTGAAAGGATTAAATTAGCAGTGGTACACAAGTTATTGTCAAAGACTTGTTTTGAAGATATTGGTTTGTTTGTTCATTCCTGGCCTTTGATTTGCATCTTTGTTATCTCCTGTTTTTGTTGCTTGAAGGTGAACCATTAAGTGTTTGTGATGTTGTTGTGGCAAATATTTGAGTTTTTTTCTTTGGTCCATGTTATTGAGTGGTGGCTGTGGACCGGATGAACAAGTATTTTGGGAGTCGCTACATAGCTTTTATACAATCGAGTAGCTTGGGATTCAGTTACCTGTGAAAGTACATTCAGATATATTCCATGATAATTTTAATTCGCATTAGGTCACCGGTTTCTGTTGTTACTATACATGGCTTATTTTCCAGTTTCTATTATGCCCTCCTATTCATGAAGCTATTCTTTCACAGGTTAGACTAGAGGTGATGGGCAAAAAGGCGAAAAATGCGACATTCATATCTGGGAATGAAGCTGGAAAAATATCTAGGGAGGTTGCCAAAGTGGAGAAACGAAGGATTGTAAAAAGTACCAATTGTAATGATAGGAGTTCCAGAAGTCATTGCATGGTTATAATTTCTCAATTTCCAACTTCAATTCGTTTTTGCTATTTTAGCTGTGTTTGGAATTTTTCTGTCTCTTGAGAGTTAAATAGTCTATTTTAATTTGTGCAGATAATCTTGGATGTCCCATTGGTAGGTGGAAGACTAATGCTTGTTGATATGGCGGGTTCTGAAAACATCGAGCAAGCTGGCCAAGTCGGTTTCGAAGCTAAAATGCAGGTATAGTTTATTTGCTTTGTCTTGTTTTCTATTTGGTCCTCTTCTCCTGATCTTTACTGGAATAAGTATTGATGAGCTTTATTGATTTTGATTTTTACATATGTATGTAATTGCAGACAGCAAAGATCAACCAGGGGAATATAGCTTTAAAAAGAGTTGTTGAGTCTATTGCGAATGGGGATTCTCATGTTCCTTTCAGAGACAGCAAATTAACCATGCTTTTGCAGGTATATCCCATTTTCATTATTTGCTCATAGCTCTTGTTTGTCTGAGATCTGTTTTTGCTCATCGTAATTTTCATATATGCTTTTTTAGGATTCTTTTGAGGATGATAAATCGAAAATCTTAATGATATTGTGTGCGAGTCCTGATCCTAAGGAGATGCACAAAACCATGGCAACTCTTGAATATGGGGCAAAGGCAAAATGCATAGTGAGGGGTGGTCATACACCGACCAAACTTGATGCTGAAGACTCTTCATCTCAAGTAATTTTAGGATCAAGGATTGCTGCCATGGATGATTTTATAAATAAACTTCAAATGGAGAACAAGCGGAGGGAGAAGGAGCGGAATGATGCTCACAACTTACTCATGAAGAAAGAAGAAGAAGTGGCTGCCTTGAGAACGAAGCTTGACCAAATGCAAGGTAAAACACCAGTTATAAGCGAAGAGGAGATCAATTTGAAGGTCAAGGAGAGAACCCAAAATCTGAAACTTGAATTGGAGAAGAAGCTGCAGGAGTGCCAGAAAATGGCTAATGATGTTGTTGAAATGGGAAGGAGAAGAATGGAGGAGAAAATCTTGCAGCAACAAGAGGAAGTTGAGATGCTGCGACGAAGGTTAGAAGAAATTGAAGCTGAATTGAGCCGTTCAAAAGTCAAGAATGGCAACATAAATGGTACACCTGAAACAGAAAGCAATTTTGCAAAAAGGCTTATGGAAATTTATGCTGATGGGGAACAAGGAATGGAGAAGTCGATGGACTTGGATATGGGGAACAAGCAACCAATAGTAATTCATGAAGTTAAAGAGGTAAATACATGTCCTCGGCAAACTGAGAGCTTCACGCTTCCGAGCCCTTTAAATTGGACGAGTGCAGAAGAGGAGGAAGACAGTTGCATACTTCCACAGTTCCCTGAGAAAGTGTGTTTGAGTACCGTATTTGAGGAGGAAGAAGGAGAAAGTGGAGAAAATACAGAAGAGGAGGAAGTAGAGAAAGAAGTTGAGGAGGAAAAGGCAGTGCAATTCAGTGGGGAGATTGACGACTCAAATCTAGGGGTCACTCTGGATATCAGTTCCATGTTTGTGACTCCGAAGTTTAATAGTAGTGATCATGGTGTAGACGAATCTGCTAATCCAAAGGATGCAGCATCAGCAAGAAAAACCAGAATTCAGAATATTTTTATGCTTTGCGGAAATCACAGAGAGCTCACGCACCATGTTAAAATGCCAACACATCCTTCCAAGAAAAAGCTGAAGCTGATGAAACCAATGCATTTCCTTTCGCGCTAAATGAGGAGCATATTTCTAAAAGTCTCATGAAGGAAGTCTCAACTCATGAAACTGTTCCTAAACCAGAGTCTGAACTTCGTAAAATCCTATCTGATTTAACACAGGACATCACAAAGACCTCGAACTCCGAAACCTTGGCAGGGCAAAAAGCAATCAAAAGCCAACAGAAAGATGACTTTAAAGAGAACGATAAGCCAGAAGAACAGAACAAAGATGGTGTAGATGTTTTTGTCAAATGGGAGGCTTCAACAGATTACCCAGGGAAGTTCATTACGAAGTTAAGAGTAGCTAAGGATTCTAGCCTTGCTGATTTGAGAAAGCTAATTGTTAAACATCTTGACGAGGATCAGGAAAACCATGGATTCACCTTTCTTATGCTTGGGGTACGTATCTTTCCACCAATATGTTTGAGTAGTTTTTGCACTGTTTGCTATGTGGCATTGCCTATATTAAGCTTGCTAGAACTTGTTATATCTTGATACACCATTGAGACATACTTCCATGAACCGACGATCTTTACAGCAAATATGCTTGAGTAGATTTTATACTGTTTACCATGTGCCATTGCCTACATGAACTGAAGATCTTAACAGCAATATGATTGAGTAGATTTTATACTGTTTACCATGTGCCATTTCTTACAGCTTGTTAAATCTTTCACTAAGTAAACTTTTTAAAACATAGAAGTATACTTTAAGGTGAACTGATTACTTGATATGTTGTTTAACATATGACAAGAAGCAACAAGAGTGTTGATTATCAAATTTCCTCGCTGTCTGTCTTTTTTATTATAAATAACAGGATCATAGTGGAGCACCAGTTGTGAGAGAGAAAGAAACGACAGTTCAAGCCACTAAACTCCCCGTCTGCAACAACCTAAGCGGGCATCTCGCTTGCTTACGTGTAAGACCAGTCCAACGACCAACCCATCTTCCATTTGCGTCGTTGGAGAACACAATGCTGAACACTTCAAGTTCTCCATCACCTTTCGTGAAGCATGCAGAAAATTTCTCCCCTAAGGTTTTAGGTGAAAACTTGAACCCTGCTCCTTATGTTGTTACTGGTCCTCATAGATAGAACTAAATGAAGCCATTCTCGGAATGTATTGATGATTTTTATTCATTAATCCAACTCTTTGGATCTGATGTCTAAATAGTGTGAAGTATGGTTTGGTATTACAACACTTATATAATTTAAGCGAATCTACTTCATTTTGTTGGCATAATTGCTTTGCGTTCTAGTTTTCCCAAGAAAATTATACTTTTATTTTGATATAGTGCTGCTTAATTGACAGAAAACTCTGAACTCTAAACTACCAGAATATGAGTTTGTCGACCCAATTAACAGATCTACCAAAGCCGTTTTGAATTCTTTCCTAAATTATGCAAGTATTCTCTTTCTTGAAACTACTACGCTCATGGACGGACCCAAGAAATTTCATTGGGTCTGTATACAAGTTCTCGCAAGGCGGCCAAAGGACGCCAATTTTATTTTTTTTTGCGGCATGTCTGTGAGGGTGAATATAGCTGGGTGATATAAACTAGTAGAAGGCATAACCAAATTGAAGTCTCTAAGTATTGGAAAGAACTATCCCCCAATCTCACCGGCACCGGCGAACATTAAATTCTAGATTAACAACCTAAAACAAAAATTGAAAATCAGGACCATCAAAGTTGAAGTTGTGCATCAGTTACAAATTTACAATCTTTCTCTAGGAACACAATTTTAATTTTTCACGGGGGAAAATTAGGCTAAGGCCCCACCCATGAATAACCCATAATATGAGGCCCTTAGTTAAAAGAGTTTTAAAACCAGGCCCCTAATTAAAAATAAATTTTAGTAGAGGTCAAAATGACCAAATTAACCTTGACTATATAAGTATCTAACCTAGGTTTTTTCTTACACAGACACTTTTTTTTTTTCATTTTAGGAGAGAGAAAACAAATCTCACCTGAGAAAACTGCAAATCGAAAACTCAAATTTCAGAGAAATTTCTTTTGCAGATCGAACAAACGAAAACAAAAACAGGTAGGTTTTTGATCAATCTTCTTCATGTTTAATCTTTTTTTCTTCTTCGTGTTTAATATTTTAGATGAATTTGATCTGTTTGCATCTGTTTTCGATTTGTTTTTTGATACAGTAGTTTTTTGATCTGTTTGGTGAGAAAGAAGAAGAAGACGAAGAGAGGTTTGCATCTGTTTTCGATCTTCTCCTTTTCCTCCCTGGTTTTCTTGGAATTGGTTGGAAATTGATGTTTTCGGTTCATCTGTATCATCTCAATCTCATGTTTAGGGGATTAGGACTACTAAAATTGATGTTTTCATTGTTTTAAACTGCAGATTCGGAGTTCAATTGAAAGTTGTATGAACAATTAATTTGATTTTCTTCTTGTTTTAAACTGATTGAGTTCAATTCACATTTTGTGAACTAAAATGGTGCAAGGAAGAAAGAATCCTCTGAAGAAGATCCTACATTAACAATGGTATTAATCTTTCAATCGTTTGTGATGATATAATGTTAGTGTTCTTTTGTGATATTTGCTTAGAGTTTTGCTTGTGATGATGTCATGAACTAAATTTGATCTCATGCTATGCTTGTAACATGTGTAACTGACGTCTACACATCCAATTTGCATGTGTAACTTGCGTCTACACATCCAATTTGCATGTGTAACTTCCGTTTACACATCCAATTAGCATGTGTAACTCGAAGTTACACATTCATATAATCGATGAATATGAGTTTCTCTTACAAAGTTGTATTGAAATGCCTTGATCTCGTAGGTTATACTCATAAAGCGTGTTTGTACTTATATTATTCATATTACATATGCATGATATTGAGAGTAGGTATATATGATCTTGGATGTCACCAAAAGTATGTAGCTGACATGATATTGATGTAGTGGTTGATAAGTTTTATATTAATTAGCTTGCATTTCTGGTTATGGCACTCTTCTTACATTGGTGATGGTGGTTACGGGAGTATTGATTGTGTGCGGTGGTAGTGGTGGTAGAATATCTAGTGAAAGTGAGATTTGAGTTAAATCAATTGTTGAAAGCGAAGAACGAAGATCAACATTACTGATCCGCCTATAAAATTTGATTTAAGAGTAATGTTTTGTGTTTTTTTTTTTTTTTTTTTTGTCTACATTGAATATTATGCTTAAATTTGTATTTATTATTAATGATCTTTTTCAATTAAGTGCAATTTTTTTTCTAGATATTGGTTGTCTTTGTCTGTAACTATAATTTTGTTACTGTTTTATGTGCTGATGCACAACATGTGTAACTTTCTTCTACACATCCAATTAGCATGTGTAACTTTCGTCTACACATCCACTTAGCATGTGTAACTTGTATCTACACACCCAGTAAGCATGTGTAACTTGCATATACACATCCAATTAGCATGTGTAACTTGTATCTACACACCCAGTAAGCATGTCTAACTTGCATTTACACATCCATATAGCTTATGTACTTGATTCAGGGATTTTCCAAGTCTAAGTTTGTTTAATTAGCATGTGTAACTTACAGCTACACATCCAATCAGCAAGTGTGACCTTCATCTACACATCCATATAGCTTGTGTATTTTATTCAGGGTTTTTCCATCACTGAGTTTATTTTTTTCCAATTAGCATGTGTAACTTGTGTCTACACACCCAGTAAGCATGTGTAACTTGCATCTACACATCCAATTAGCATGTGTATCTCGCAGTTACACATAAATATAGCTTGTTCCATTCTGAGTATGTTTTTTCTTATTCATTACAACTCTCATTTTTAAGTCTTTCACAAAAATAACAATCAGAATATTCTCAAGTACAAATTGTATGAACAAAAATTTGAATTTGGGTCACAAATCCAATTACTCGTTCTTGCTATTAAAGAAAAAACAAATTAATACAAAAAAAATGAGCAAAAAAGACTTGTGATGCCTGTATAACAAAAGCGAAGATCAGCTGCATCTTTAAACCCTGGTAGATTTATTGGAAGTTTCCATGTTCCAAACCAAAACAAACCAATATTGGAAGTTTCCATGTCCCATGTTCCATGCAACTCACAATGACCATGACAACCCGAAAATACAAACATACAATAAAAATATCAAAAATCAAACGAACGAAATTCACTCGGGGCTTTGCACCCTCGTGAAAAATATATCCTATGGAACAAGCTAAAAATAAAATGAGCCATCAACATACTCAACATGAGAAATATATCATATGCAGAAAGCAATAGTTACAATGTGTCTTAAAGATAGTTCATATAGAAGAAGGAGAGTGCATGGCGATTCGAGAAGCACTTGCTTGGGCAAAGGAGAAATCTCTAACCAGAATTCATATAGAAGCTTATGCTAAGCTTGTCATTCAATCGATCACTGCCACCACTTCTTTAATTCAATGGGAGAACAGGAATTTGTTAAAAGAGATCAAACATTTATCTTCTTTTTTTTAGTATTTGCAATTTTACTTTCATTAGCAGAGATGACAATCAGTTTCAGAAGTTGCTAAAGCGGTTAGAACTTCTGAAACTGATGTCGAACTCTATGATAATTTCAGTGACAGAGTCTGTAATCTTCTGGCAAAAGACTTCAATGTTGCCACCCATTAATAAATGAATTCTCCCTTTATCAAAAAAAAAAATGTGTCTTAAAGATACAAATGCTACAATTGTTTACAAATACACATGCAACAGGACATATACATGTGTAACTTGCTAAAAATACAATAGGATATATATATGTGTAACCTCAAGTTACACATACTGTAAAACAAAAAACAGCATGTCTACATCATCAATTTGAAGTTGTTCTTCTGAAACAACATTGTTTCTTCATCCTCTTCTCGGTATCAAACAAAAAAACTCACAACAAATTCACAAAAAACAAAAAACAAAATAAAAATACAAATTCCATGCTAAAAATACAATAGGATATATATGTGTAACCTCAGGTTACACATACTGTAAAACAAAAAACAACATGTCTACATCATCAATTTGAAGTTGTTCTTCTGAAACAACATTGTTTCTTCATCCTCTTCTCAGTATCAAACAAAAAGCTCACAACAAATTCACAAAAAACAAAAAACAACAGAAAAATACAAATTCCATGCTAAAAATACAATAGGATATATATGTGTAACCTCAAGTTACACATACTGTAAAACAAAAAACAGCATGTCTACATCATCAATTTGAAGTTTTTCTTCTGAAACAACATTATTTATTCATCCTCTTCTCAGTATCAAACAAAAAAACTCACAACAAATTCACAAAAAACAATAAACAACAGAAAAATACAAATTCCATGCTAAAAATACAACAAGATATATATGTGTAACCTCAAGTTACACATACTGTAACAAAAAATAGCACATGTCTACATCAATTTGAAGTTGTTCTTCTTAAACAAAATTGTTTCTTCATCCTCCTCTCAGTATCAAAAAAAATATAAACAACAAATTCACGGATCGGACATGCAAGAACAACAAATAATCGGAAGAAAAAAAATTGAAAAAAGTTTTGAAATCAAACCAAAATAAGATTTGTACCTAGATTTGTTGTTTCCTTCTTCTGAAACAATGTTATTTCTCTTCTTGTTCTCAGTATCAACCAAATAATGTTCTCAGTCTCAACCAAATCAAAAAATAAAATAACGAAATAAGAAAGATCCAAATCATAAAAATCAAAATCAATAGAATTCAAGACTAGAACGAAAACACACCTATGTTGATTTCTCTATTCCAATCTGTCTTCTTCCTCTTCTCAGACTCAACAAAATCCAAGCAACAAAAAAAAATGATAATCAGTAGAAAATCGAATTAAAAAAATAGATCTGAAAAACTAGTGAATCAAACCTATTTTATACAAACAGAGAAAATAAAAATTGATACAAACCTATCTCGTTGTTTTTCAATGCGGCGTCTTCCTCTCGTCGAGATTCGAAAACAATCAATCAATTCAACGATTTTATGAGAATAACGTGTTTTTCTTCCTCTCGTCTTCAATACATCGAATCAAAAATCAACGCACCTGTTTGTTGTTCTTCAATGCAGCGATTTTGTGAAGAAACAATTCAAATTCGGAAGATTTGATATCATGACGAGAAAATCGCCGGAGAGCAGAGAGATGAGAGAGTAAAAAAAAAACCTGATTTGATTTTCTGTTTTTGTTCCTGTATAAATCTACTATAAATAGTGGAGGTTATTTTTGGTATTTTCAGATTTATTAAAAAAATTGATGACGTCAGCAATCCGGAAAATTTCAAAACCTAGCCCCAAAAATAGAAGTTCTGGGCCTAGAAATATCAAAAACTAAAAGTATGGAGTTGATAGTGAAGGATCCATTTTGTGGGGTTTCTATATATTGAACCCATATAGTAGGGGGTTCTAGTATTTTTCACTTAGCACAAATAATTTCCATTTCTGGGCTTATTCACTGATAATGGTATAATAAATTTGGTATGGGCTTGATATGGTTGGGTTAGTTTCTATTTACCTATTGGGCTAATAATAAAATTCCACCGATTGTGTATGCTTAATTTTTTTCAAACCAAATTTAGGGACGGTCTATAGCCCGGGTTAGCCCCTTGCTAGGCCCATCCCTGATTACGCTTGAGGTTGAGAGTTCAGACACGTTCGACAGTGTGGAGACTTAAATCCAGAATAAGGAGGAGTAGATCACCAGAGATAGATCTTGGCTTGTAAACAGCTTGATGATGGCTGATTATAGAAAGAGTATGCTTTGCACTTGGGTTTTAATTCTTCCTGGTGGTATGTAGATTCTTTTTGTAGACGCTCACTGGTAAAGCAGTTCTCTTATACAATAGATTAGGTGAAGGCAATGATGCAAGATGAGGATGGAATTTTACCTGACAAACGAAGACTAATCTTCGGCCGAAAACACCTTCTAGATGGCCGTGCCTTGGCCATTTACTCTTGGGGTAGAGAGCTATAAGGCGATAATGTCTTATTCTTTTGGTAGTTACCAACGGAGGCAGCTTACTGCTGGAGATTTTGCACGGGAAAAAAACGGTTTAGTCCAAAAACGCGTCCAAAAATAAGAATTAGTCCAGCCCGAGTTAGCAAGGTACAGATTAGTCCACAAACCAGTCTAAAAGATGTAAAGACGCTAATATTCTTTGCCCGATTTTCGTAATGCACACATACTGCGAATTAAAACGTATTGTAACTGAAAATCAATTAGAAGCCGCCATGTTTTGGAAGGACTTATACCACGATTAAATCTGGATTCAAACTGAAAATAATAACGGGAGAAAAATAATAATCATTTAAACCAGAGAAAAGAAATCGGTGAAGAAGAAACCCTGAACCGAAAGAAAAAATTCATCATCATTTAAGAACAAAAAATTCATCAATAAAAAAACCATTTGTGAATAATATTATAGCAGTAACATCATGGTGAAGAAGAAACAACAAGAAAACAGTCTAAAATCATCACCAATTGGCCGGAAATCAACGATTCAAAAGAGCAAAAAGAGTTTCAAAGAGAAAAGAAGAATAGAAAAAGAAGATTCAACATCTATTCAAGTAGTAGATAGTCCAAAATTATCACCAGTTAAGCGTAAAAGAAATCAAAAGCTATTCAAGTAGTAAAAGGTAAAATCATCTACTACTTTCATATATATGGCCTATTATGTATGTATGAAAGCCATTTTCCCCAGATTGTTGTACTAGTGTACATGTTTGTACACCGGCATGTTGTTTCAGTAACATATGACCCGTTGTGTGTGTATAAAAGCTGTTTTTCCCAGATTTGTTGTGGTAGTGTACATATTTGTACACTGGCATGTTTTTTCCGTAACATACAGCCTGTTGTATGCGTATGGAAGCTGTTTTTCCCAGATTTGTTGTGGTAGTGTACATATTTGTACATCGTCATGTTGTTACAGTAACATACGGCCTCTTGTATGTGTATGGAAGCTGTTTTTCCCAGATTTGTTGTGGTAGTGTACACATTTGTACACCGGCATGTTGCTTCAGTGACATATGGCATATTGTGCGTGTACGAAAGCTGTTTTTCCAAGATTTATTATGGTAGTGTACAGATTTGTACACCAACATGTTGTTCAGTGACAGAAGGCATGTTGTGTGTGCATGAAAAATGTTTTCCCAGATTTGTTGAGTGTACGTAGTTGTACACCAGCATGTTGTTTCAGTGATATATGGCCTGTTGTGTGAGAATGAATATTGATCTTGTTAGATTTATGTTGGAGTGTACATAGTTGTACACCAGCTTCACTAATCATCATAGTTATACATAAGGCATTTTTGTGTTATGAATGATGTTTTTCTCGAGATTTGATGTGCTTAGGTGTACAAATCTTAAGGAATATATCACCTGTTGTGCACGTATAAAAGTTGTTTTCCCCAGATTTGTTATGGTAGTGTACAGATCATGTTTTTCTAGGGATGTATGAAATGTCATGTGTGTATGTATGTTGTTTTACTTAGATTTATGCCGCAGTGTACATAGTTGTACACCTATATGATATGTCATTGATATATGGTCTCTTCTGTGTGGACATGGACGTTCGATCTATTAGATTTGTACACCTATATGATTGTTTTGTAGTTATGAGTATTAAGTATTATGCCTATTGGTTTTTATTCCCATTTGTCCATTTTCGTAGATAAAAAAAAAAACTTATAGATCAGGTTTCCATGCACTCAGTGAATTTGTGAATTTAAATTTTGAGGAGGATGAAAAAGAAAGAAAAATCCTGATAAAGTCTGGTTCACTGAGTTTCAACTAGAGAAGCAAAAGGAAAACCCATATTGGTCTGTCTTAGATATCTTTTTTTTTATCAAGAAGGAGAAAACAAAGATGAGAAAACTCCTGAAACTCCCAAAATAAGAAAAAGAAATATGTATGGTTTAAGAATACGAAATCAATCTTGAAAAATGTGAGACAATACTTACATGATAATACTATGGAGAATTGTTTTGTTTTCAATACTAGCAAGAAGAATAAGCAAGTGGTAGTAAATAACATGCATGAGGATTTGTTTCTGATATTTGGATTAGAGATGGTGGCGTCAGAACCTAGAAAATGAGAAGATGAAAAATCTAAATCTGAATTGACATATGGGTTGGTGATAAAAAAGATTGAAACTTTAGAATCTAAGTCAGTTGGGAAATTAAATGTAGAGCAAGAAAGCTTACGCACAATGAGGGAAAAACTAAAAGTGAGAAAGGAGATTGAAAGAAATGCAGAAGACTTGGTCGTGCTGTTCGGTTTGTACCTTGCATCACAGTCTTTTTTACTCAGGCGAATGGAAGCATGCTTAGCAATAACAAGTTTGCACACTACTTTGAATCGTTGGATATAATAAAAATAACTTTATGGTTGATTCATATATAAAATTATATGATGAAGAGAATTAGAAAACATATCCATACGCAATTGTAGGTTAACGATTATATGATATATCTATTGTAAGTTTACATGAGCACAAAATTGTACAACTGTATATTAAAGTTGCGTCATTTAAATGATTTTTTTCATTGTGTTCATTGGGTTCTATTACATTTCTAACTCTTTACCTATATGTTAATGCAATATTGGTTTGAGAACACAACAGAAGCATGGCGCCGAGCAATGAAGAAGGTATGCCAAGGGTTGTAAGGTGGATAATCAGCGACATCGGTACTATAATCGAGAAAGATCTGAATGACGTCATGAAAAAGATATCTCGATAACTTTCTTACGATAGTAATTTATGCTACATGTGGACAATAATATGCGCCTTAATAAGGTGTACATGTAGTTGCAGGAAATCCCAAAACACACCCCATATAATATTTTGTAGATCTAAATCTATTTCACAATCAAAATAAAAATAAAATTGCTAAAATTGTAAAATGGACACAAGGATTTTTTACATGGTTCGATCAATGTGATCTACATCCATGGTTCTTCACTATGATTGTTGAGGTTACATTAATATTACATTTACAATCTCCATTAATGAGTATTTTGTAGAGCTCTAGATCTAGTTTTTGGGGAAGAAGATGATAAAGAAATTAAAATTTCTCTCCCAAAATATGTCTCTCTCCCTCATACAAAAATGTGTATCGTCTCTCTCTTACAAAATTGTCCCCCTTTCTCTCTCCTGCTCTCCTCTTTATATAGGTGTTTACATAGTGGATGACAGCTCATACATAGTGGAGTACAACTCATATTTTCGCAGGCTCTTGATAATTTCGCAGGTGTGCTAAGGAAATGAATTTCGCTTGGTAAGAAGATGTGTTGTGCGAGATTCTGCTCCTACAAGTACAAGATTGGACATTTGTGATAAATATTTTAAATTTTTTCTTGCGTACAACAATATACGCATGTGTTACGAGTGTAAAAGATTGTACACTTGTATCAATCTTGCTACTTTGGCATGTTTTCGGATGCAACTAGGATGGCCAAAAGGCTTACAATGAGGAAAAGCAAGTCCTTTTAGATGCGTACGTAAATATGAAGCAAGCCAATAAATACGTAAACTCTCAAAAAAATTGCGCAAATATGATTTGCATGGAGAGGAATTATATGAAGATCTTACGGAATTGCAGATTAAACATCAAAAGCTTGTTATTTTCATTGAAGAGCAAAAAAAAAAAAAAATCAAGGAGTTTCTCCGAACAATTTGCCAGCTGAGGGGAGGAGCACATTAGATCAAGACCCATTTTCAATATTATACTCTTTCACAAGGTATTCTTGTTGCATGGGTAGAAAAGGTGATGAGAAAGATGAGGACGAGGAGGGTGGCGAAGGTGATGATGAGGAGGATGAGGGGAGGTGCACATTGACAACCCATTTTCAATATTAACATGAAAGTCCTTTCGCACAAGATCAGTGTACAACTCAACATGAAAGTCCTTTCGCCAGGTAAAAGGTCTATACCGGATTGCAACATTATATCTTCTTCTCCGACAAAGGTGGTCAATTAAGAGATATAAGGTGGAATCGGCGCTCATGGGCGGAAGTGAAACTCAACCTCATCATCCAGCAAGTTAACAAGGCGTACTTTAGAACGTGGCATCTTGTTGGACCAACGTAGTATTCTAGCGTTGTTGTCTTCGGAAAAGGCATGATGAGAATTGACACCTTTCTTCAGCAGAACATTATGATGAGTGGGCACATAATTTCTCAAGTGCTCCCATAACCATGCTTGGATGAATAATGTGTTAACATATGATTCCACTTTCATTTAACCATTGGAGATGCGGCTATCAATGACTAAATAGTCCAAATGAGAATATAAAGAACCAAGGAACAAACTGCCGATAGGAAGTTTCTCACCTTGGGTCATCTTAACTGCAAGAGGGATTACAAACGGTTTCAACTAGGAGCTGCCATCTTCGAACATGTCTCTACACATACACAATGACAAGAATGCGATAATGGTCAATATGCTATCGTTAGGTCTAGTTGGGTTTGTTGATTTTGATCATCTCACCCTTAAAGTTGTACATATCTTGGTTTCTTTTGCCGAAAACACAATGGGAAGGTTACCAATAACCGACAGATGAAGTAAAGGAGCCACATCCTCTAAAGTGATGGTGAGTTCTCCCCATCTACATATGAATGTGTGTTTTAGGCACACACCATCGACCGAGTAAATCCACGACACCATGCATGTCATAGTAAATGAAGATTTCCCCTGATGCTTTGATGGCTTCGGTGACTTGTGCATTGTTCAACATCGTTCGGACGTGGTCATAACCAAGCATATGTCTTTTCCATCTAGAAAAATCAAGCAAGGGTTTTCTAGCAATCTTGAACTCTATGAATGAAGCAGAATAATGACCTCCTTACAGACGGAATCGAATGATGGCTTTTGGTGAAATCATCTTTACCTTATCGTTCTCTCTAGGATTTACAAGTAGATAAAAGTTATGGCCTTGGGGACACTTTTCTGGTTTATACAGAACCACAAAGAATTCATCATCCATATTCGGAGTGGTCTTAATCATATTTTCATCTATATCATTGGAAGCACAATTATAACTATCCTCTGGAATCTATACGAATCGGCTAGGCATGTCTACTTCAATACATCATACAAGGAGATGAAAACTCAAAAAATCAGCAAGGTATCTAAATTGAGGAGTGATGATTTTGGGTGATGATTATATTGCAAAGTTGCATATATCGATAAAAGACGACGCAAGCAAAGGGAATACAATAAAACCCTAATTGTTACCTATTTATGACTCGATCAATAATCAGCAGTGATAGTATAAGGACTTCCTCTTTGCTGCACCAAAGATGATCAAAGCACCTACGAAGACGATTGAAGCACTGAAAGTCAAAAATACGGTATTTTGACCTAAATCTTCATTAATTCGTAAAAAATATTAATTTTTTTTCCATGATTGATGAACCATGTAGCAGAGAAAGGAAAAAAAAAACTTACCAGAAAGTGGTCGGCGTCGGTGCCGAAAGTTGGACGGCCGACGGGAATTCTGGCGAGTTTTTCCTGTCGTCGGACGATGAAAAGAGAGAGAGGGAGAAGGAGGTGCTGCTGCTGGTCGGTGGTGGTGATGAAACGAAGTGAAAAAAAAGGGTTTCATTCCCTTTTATACGTATTATTAGGTTTTCCTAATTTCGGTCAAATTAGGACTCCTCTTTCAAGCAGCACCTGTGTCTTGCACGGGTCAACATGGTCCTTCTACCACCAAAATCAGCGGTTCTCATCAATTTGTGCTCTCCGTACGATTCCCATTCATTATGCAAGAGCTCATACGTCTGACTATCACTCCTTCAAGAATCATTCGACATGATTGAAGCATTATTGGATCAGAATTCCTGGTAATACCTGACAACTGAGCCTATTTATTCATTTTGCTTATGTTAGTAAAAAATCACCATCTATATGCATACTGCGGAACATGACTGTCCCATGCTAAGCAGGGGACATAATGTTGATGGTGGATTTTTGACGAAGGTCATATTTGTAAAATCACATCGGAAATTATGTATCTTATCAGTTTTTTTTTTTTTTGACTAAGTTATCCTTTAATTAAATAAATATTTATTTTTTTCTAAAATTATACAAAGCTTTTGGTAGGTAACCTAGCAACAAGCTGGGCTCCAACTCCCCTTTGAATAACAAAAGAAGTGAATCGCAGTTCTATAAAATCCCATCAAACGTGAAAATATATGACGGTAATATTAATGCTTCTGAGGTAGAACTTTCGATATACCATATATTTTACAGTTAAGCTGAAAGTCTCACCATTTCTTATTTGAATTCGGAATTCATCTCCGGTGTCTGAATTTTCCCAGAATAATATATGATGCCGATTACATCATATATAAATGCTCTTAGACATGTTGCATGCTAGTATAGAGTGACTAATTAACTATAGTGCGACATTCACCTGGTGAATCCCTAGAAAAATATACTAATCAAACCCTAGTATTTACTTACTTAGGATCCATGGTTTTTTTCGGTCGAATTCCATGGAAAGTAATGGATGTTTACCTTTCGGGCATTTGGGGCACCCCCGAGTAAGCCCCGAGCAAGAGGCACGAGTGGATTTAGTAATATAATCAAATAATACTTTTCTCGAGAAGAAGTATAATCAAATAATAAATAAGGAAATTTATTTATTATTCCATATCTTGTAAGTAGTATAAAATTTTGTATGATGCTTAAAAAGTAGAACCTTGTGAATGAATCAGATTTTGTTACATCTTTGATGAGTGTTAGAGCGTTGCTCGGTCGAACTCACAAGTGTTGCTATCTCAAGCTTGTTGTTAAATTTAGTTGATCAAAACTATATCTTAATTTCTAGTCTACATTTAGTCAAGTCTCGGACTAGGATATAAGTGTGTAGTTGAGTACCAGACATTATTGCGTTCTACCGTTTGAAGGCGAAGATCAACCGAAGCTTTTGGAGAACTTCATCAATCAAAGGTAAGTGAAGACTGAACCACCTATTATTCAAGTTTTTACCTTTCTATCTATGGGACTATGTCGCATGACTAAATTGGATTTTACATGCACAACAAAAATTTCGAGTCAAGTTTATATTGATTAATTATTCTCGAAATATGTTGACTAAGCTTAAGAATATTTGTTCATACTTGATGAATTTGTTTAAGAAAAATTTATTGTTTATGACCTAAATTATGATTCAAGATTATCATTTGAAAATAGCATGGAACAGTGATATGTGTCATTGATGTTATTCGAGAATATTTCAAATTGTTATTAGAGAGATATAGAACTACTGTAAATCTAGATACAGTATAGTATGCATACCAACTTACATACTGGAGCAACTGTTATAGGTCCGGAGCCGAAGTACATGTACCCAGTACACGTACCGGCGTAGCTATAGTTCGGCGACAATTTTTGGTACACACACCAAGTATGCAAACCCCAAAAGTTTTCTTTCTCGTGAACTCAGGATGGTACGCATACCCAGTATGCAAACCAAAAAAGATCTGTTGACTCCTAAACTCGTTTGTCTTAGGGTATACGTACCATGCAAAAATAACTCACGAACTGGAAGAACTTACACGTACCCAGTACACATACTTACGCTGTCGAATTCTTTCAGATGCATCAGAGTTATTTCTATGAGATAATCAGCATTTGAACAACTCTCTAAAAAAACATCTACGACATATTTGATCACATTATAACCTATGGTTGTGACTCAAGACTAAAGTCTTAAGTGTTTATGAAAATGATTAAGCTTATAGTTCGTTTGGCTAGTTTCGGCTAACCTTTCATGAACAAGTCATTGTACACGGTTCGATTATGGTTCATCCTAACCAAGAGTGTATATTTTGTTGTGTTAATCTCAAGTCAAGTTATTCATCTAATCGGTGGATATTGATTGCTTGATTCCAAAGCTACCTTAGCTTAAATCTAAAGCAACCTTGATTTTGAAAGTCTATATAAGGAGAACCACAAGCAAATGGGATCTTTGAATCCCCGACACTCTTCTTGTGTGTCCTAGTTGTAAACTAGAGTCGGCCTCTCCTTCAAACCTTTTTTAAGTTTAGCAACTAAAAATACTTCGCTTAGGGATTCGTGAATCCAGGTCCAACTACCTTTATCTTGATAGTTCGTGTATCCTGATCTTGCGACTGTTTGTCGAGATAGATAGAAATCGCAAAGTTTCTTCGTCTCAAACTTTGTGATTCCATAGATATATTCCTCCATAATGATTCTTTGTTGAAATCGGTGTAGGAGTTACTTGTGAGGTGAATAATAATCTAGGCTGCTCTTCGGGAGTCGTAAGTACCAGATTTTGAGGTTTGATAGAATTTGTCTATTGCAAACGATTTCCTATCTCACCTTGATCTTTGATCAGAACGGAAATCACATATAGTCTTCAATTGAGGTGAAACAACTCTTAGGATGTAAAAGACGTCAGCTAAGGGAATCAATTGTGCAGAGTCTTTTGAGATTCAAGAGGTGTAAGGAGCGCGACTGTAACTGAATCACTGTGATGGTAGATTCGGTCTCAACTACATTCCAGTCCGAAGTTTTGATAGTAGGCTAGAGTCTGTAGCGGCTTAATACAGTTTGATGTTCAATCTGGACTAGGTCCCGGGATTTTTCTGCATTTGCGGTTTCCTCGTTAACAAAATTTCTGGTGTCTGTGTTATTTCTTTTTCTGCATTATAATATTTATCTCTATAATTGAAATATCACAGGTAGTACGTGTTAGAGCACTGCTCGGTCAAACTCGCAAGCGTTGCTATCTTAAACTTGTTGTCAAGTTTAGTTGCAAAAACTATAAGTTTTGATTTCTAGTCTACTTATAGCTAAGTCTCGGATTATGATAGTGTTTATGGGTGAAAATCGTTTCGCCGATTTCAAGAAATTCGAGAGGTGAGTGATAAACCGATTCAAACCCTAAACAAATGTGTTGCACGTGAGCACTTTATAGATTCGAGAGATCAATCTGTACAAGTCCGGCCTAAACCAAGAAATGGCGTTCCGGACTTGCTTCGGTCACAAAGTGAGGAGAAGGGTTGATTTGGGGAGGGAAGCAAAGAAAGGTGTTGAGGAGAGTAGTATCTCGACTTGTATCGAAAAGTGAAAGCTTAAGAAGCTTGCAAGAGATGGAAGCTTTGGGAGAGCTTGCAAAGTTGCCTTTCTCGAGAGTGTGGTATTTTTCCGACCGAGACTTGTTGTCTGGTGGAAATAGGTAAGACCTATTTATACAAGTCGAGATTGAAACGTACCTGGCCTCATGAAGGAAGAGAGTAAAGGGTGAAATAATGGGAGGAGGTGGTAACCAGATAGTTTAATGGGCGAAAAACGTTTTTCACCATTATTTCCTCTTTTATTTGACCGCTTTATTCCTTTTCACGCTTTCTTAATGTGAGCGTAGTGTACGCTGCATGCCGTGACCGCCAAACCAAAACCCTAAAGAAGCAGCCCCCAGTTTGTGTCGATGTCTCGAGTGTTGGTTGCATCTTGAGTGCAAGTGGCGCTGCTAGTGGCGCGTGTGGCATGTGCCAATGGCATGTGCGGAATGCCTTGGTGGTAGGTTGCATGGTTTGCAAGTTAGGTTACCGGCGTGTGTGTTTGGCATGTGCCAATGGCATGTGCGGAATGCCTTGGTGGTAGGTTGCACGGTTTGCAAGTTAGGTTACCGGCGTGTGTGTTTGGCATGTGCCAATGGCATGTGCGGAATGCCTTGGTGGTAGGTTGCACGGTTTGCAAGTTAGGTTACCGGCGTGTGTGTTTGGCATGTGCCAATGGCTCGTGCGGCCATGTTGACCTAGTTGCAAGTCTTGCAAGCCTAGGGCGCTATATTTGGCGTGGGCCAAAGGCATAGCGGCTTAGAAATATGGCTTGCGGCACGTGTTGGCATGTGCCAATGGCACGTGCGGCCATGTTGACCTAGTTGCAAGTCTTGCAAACCTAGGGCGCTATGTTGGGCGTGGGCCAAAGGCATAGCGGTTTAGAAATATGGCTTGTGGTACGTGTTGGCATGTGCCAATGGCACGTGCAGCCATGTTGACCTAGTTGCAAGTCTTGCAAACTTAGGGCGCTATGTTGGGCGTGGGCCAAAGGCATAGCGGCTTGGAAATATGGCTTGCGGCACGTGTTGGCATGTGCCAATGGCACGTGCGGCCATGTTGACCTAGTTGCAAGTCTTGCAAACCTAGGGCGCTATGTTGGGCGTGGGCCAAAGGCATAGCGGCTTAGAAATATGGCTTGCGGTACGTGTTGGCATGTGCCAATGGCACGTGCGGCCATGTTGACCTAGTTGCAAGTCTTGCAAACCTAGGGCGCTATGTTGGGCGTGGGCCAAAGGCATAGCGGCTTGGAAATATGGCTTGCGGCACGTGTTGGCATGTGCCAATGGCACGTGCGGCCATGTTTACCTAGTTGCAAGTCTTGCAAACCTAGGGCGCTATGTTGGGCGTGGGCCAAAGGCATAGCGGCTTGGAAATATGGCTTGCGACACGTGTTGGCATGTGCCAATGGCACGTGCGGCCATGTTTACCTAGTTGCAAGTCTTGCAAACCTAGGGCGCTATGTTGGGCGTGTGCCAATGGCATAGCGGCTTGATTTGGCATTGTTGCCATGGTGCGCAGTATGCGGCTTGGTTTGGCATTGTTGCCATGGTGCGCAGTATGCGGCTTGGTTTGGCATTGTTGCCATGGTGCGCAGTATGCGGCTTGGTTTGGCATTGTTGCCATGGTGCGCAGCATGCGGCTTGGTTTGGCATTGTTGCCATGGTGCGCAGTATGCGGCTTGGTTTGGCATTGTTGCCATGGTGCGCAGTATGCGGCTTGGTTTGGCATTGTTGCCATGGTGCGCGATATGCGGCTTGGTTTTGGAATTAGGGTTACGTGTTGAAAACCCTAATCTGTATTTTTGAAAAAATACCCCTATTAATTATTTACACCGAGTTAAATGCTCTTAGTTAATGTGTTGCGGGTAACACTAGGTCATGGGGTTTTACGATTTTACCCCTTGTTTAAAAACCACCATCACCGGATAGAAAATGTAGTTGAGCTTTAGACTTCACGGCGTTCATCGATTGAAGACGAAGAACTACTAGGGGAGCATGTGGAATAGGGCTGTCAATGGGTACCCATTACCGGAACCGGACCCGCTAGTTTCGGGTCCGGTTCTGGGTCCTAAAGTTGGACCCATTAACAACTTAGGACCCGATGGGTAATTACCCGATTGGACCCGAATGTTAACGGGTCCAAACGGGTAATACCCGTCGGGTACCCGCGGGTAATGGGTACCCGGTTATTTATTCTTTCATTCATATTTTTAGGAAAATTATGGGTATTTTGCTTGTTTGGGCTTTGATTTTTTTTTTTCATTTTTCATATTTTTCTTACATTTAGTCTTTATTTAGTACATTAATAAAGAAATAATAATAAATTTTTATAAAAATAATTTAGATTCAAGTTAAAAAGAGAAAGAAATTAAGATTTTAAGATTTTCTTTATAGTTTTTTTAATACCCAACGGGTACCCGGAACCGACGGGTACCCGTAACCGACGGGTACCCGGGACTTTAAACGGGTCCGGTTCTGGATCCACAAATTTAGGAACCGGACCCGGAACCGTTAGAGAACCGGACCCGACCTTTATAAGTAGGGTCCGGTCCGGTCTAGTGATACCGGGAGGACCGGACCCATTGATAGCCCTAATGTGGAACTTCATCAACAAAAGGTATGTGGAGACTTTGAACTCATCTATCACTCATAATTTTATCTACTCTATCTCCTATTTGAGACAAAAGTCGTATGGCTATATAGACTTCGATTATACACATTTGATATTTATTTGAGTTTAACTCGCTTACATATTTCTCGAAATATGTGTTGGTAAGCTGTTTTAACCAAGTTCATCTTATATTCTTGACGAAAGTCAAAAGATGATCATGTGAAAATCGCCTTGTAACATCTTACATGATTTGTGTGAGACGGTCATTTGATGTAGACTCGGGAATGTTTCGTATTGATCATTCGATCACTTGAAAATTGCTTTGAAGCTAATAGTTTGTGTGAGACAGCTATTGTCGTCTTCTAAGAATGTTTCAATGATTGAAATGGGAGTTTAGAACAATTAACCATGATTGGATATAGCACAATATGCGTACTTGTATGCTAACTGTTGCAAGATATTCCAAGTCTGGGAACCATAGTATGCATAACCGTATGCGTACTGGTTGGTTAATGAAAGTCCGGGAACTTAGTATGCATACCGGTACGCGTATTGGCGTGAACTTCAAGTTCCGGAAATTCAACTGAGTTTTGGAAGGTATGCGTACATGTTCGCATACTGGCGAACCCAAACTTAGTCCGGCCACTTAGGTATGCGTACACGTTCGCATACTTGAGTAGGTTATGTTCTAAAATTGGTTTGTTCATGAAATAATACATTTATATAATAAGGAATTCAATCTTTTGCAAACCGTGGCTATAATGTTCATGAATTGATTCGAGTGAATCAAAATCTATTTTGCTTCAATTGTGTCTTGTATACTTCTATGAGAATATAAACAATTGAACAACTCTAGAACTAGTTTCATTTGAGTCATTTGAACTAGTTATGGTTAAGATGAAAATGGTTGATATGAAAGTGTTCATATGGCTAACTTCGGTTAACTATTGTTGAGCCAACAAGGTGTACACATTTAGGTACTATTACCCATATCTAAATGAAGTCACTTTTCATTTGTGTGTAACAAGCTAAGTTCGATCTAATGGTTGAAAGACATTAGCTTGAGTCTAATAAGGTTTTCATCTAACGGTGAATATTGAATGCTTTGTTACCAAGGTAACATTGATTGTAAACCCTGATTTGAAGACTATATAAGGGAGAACTCTAGAACGGGAAACCTAATCCCCACACTCATGTGTGATACTAGTTGCGACTAGAGTCGATTCTCCTTTAACCTTAGATTTTTCTAAACCCGGTGGGTTAACGACTTAAAGACTTCATTGGGATTGTGAAGCAGACCCAACTATTTTCTATGTAGTTACGTGTTACGATCTTGATGTTTTTCTATCGTATTGAGTACTATCTTCTCTAAGATTTGCTCGAGATTTAATCTCCGATAGGCAAGATAAAAAGTAGTCACAAACATCTTTGTCTCATTGTTTGTGATTCCACAATATCTTGTTTCGCTACCATACGATTAAGATTATTGTGAGGTGATTGATATTACTAGGATGTTCTTCGGGAATATAAGTCCGGTGTCTCAATTGGTTCATGTTCACCTTGATTTATCAAAAGACGGAACAAAACTCATAGGTATATCCGTGGGAGACATATTTATCTATTCAATATACTTTTCTATGTGAGACAGATTGGTTTATCAAGTCTTTGAATTTGGGTCGTAGCAACTCTTAGTTGTGGGTGAGATCAGCTAAGGGAATCAAGTGCACAGAATCCGGCGTGGTTCTAGAGGCATAAGGAACGCGACTGTACCTTGATCAGTGTGAGATTGGTTAGGGCTCAACTACATTCCAGTCCGAAGTTAACTTGGAGTAGGCTAGTGTCTGTAGTGGCTTAATACAATGTGGTGTTCAAATCGAACTAGGTCTCGGGGTTTTCTCGCATTTGCGCTTTCTCGTTAACAAAAAATTTAGCTGTCCGTGTTATTTTCTTTTCGCATTATATTTGTTTATATAATTGAAATATCACAGGTTATGCGCAGCTCAATCAATTAGATAATCCAACCATTGGTTGTTGATATAAATTTATTGACGCTTGAACATTGGTCTTGGTACCATTCAAGTTTTCACATAATAATCAGGCTCGCGGATTTCTATCTGTTTGATTTGCTGATTACATTGTGAAACAGAGATACAACTCTTGGATATATTTCCATTGATTGAGTCTGACTGTCTAGTTGATTCTCTTGGAATTATATTGGAATTTGTCCATACAGATTGCCTAAACAAAATATTGGGGTGAAGTTATTAGACCCCGCTTTTTCAGATTTCATTCCATTGAATTGTAAAACAAATGGAAGTCCAAAATGACACGAAGAGTCTGGCCGTGCGTTTTCTTTAGTTTCGATCATGTGGTTCCAACACTTGTATGGTACCCGATGACTTATTCCTTCACCACATATGGTGATAATGTATTTTAATAAATCTTTTTCACATTTTAGTCTATATATATGTACAGATGCCATGGATCAGGGACTCAGTAAGTGGAGAGGCACATCCTGTTGTAAGTCAATAATTTTGGTTTATATGCATGTATGTGTATGCATCTGTAATTATCTTAGATGCCATGGATTAATGCTTTAAGGTTAATTAAGTGCAATAATAGATTGTGCATAGATTTTTTTTTTTTTTTTTTTTTTGCTGAGAAACGCCGTTTCATTTAACAAAAAAGAAAATTGCAAACGTCTACCATAGTCTCTTTCCTAACTAAGTTGTCCAAAAAAAGAAGGAACGAGACCCAAGTATCATTTATACAATATTTTCTAGCCCGACGTGCAAGCCGGTCAACAAGCTTGTTCTTAACATGCTCAACATACACTACATTATATACATTACAACTAGAAAGTAGACTCCGACAATCTTCCAAAATATCATTAGATCTCCAGCTAACCGCGTCACTGCATCCCTTCACAAACTCCACCAATTGAAGACAGTCGCTAGCAAACACGACCTTAGACAAATTCATCTCCTTCGCCCGGAGATAGCCAAAATTAGAGCGATCGCCTCAAAGACCAATCGCATCTCGGAATCACCCCAAAGTCCACCGGAACATTTTATACTTCCTGCAATGTCACATAACATTAAACCCAAACCCATTTTAAAATCTTTAAAAGAACCATCAATGAACATAAGGTGCTCCAGAACATTGACAAGGGTTTTAACACTTTTTTTAACAACTTGAGACTGCAAAGAAGGCACAATAGGTACAATAAAAGTATTGATCATTCTTCTAGCATCCAGAATTACCCTGTCGAAATTCAGGGAAATATTTCTAAATACCACGTCGCATCTTAACTTCCAAATACACCACATAACGATAGAACCTATACTAGGCCAGTTAACTACAAAAGGGGAAGAGCCTAACTTTTTATCAAACCATCCTAAAAAGAAATCTTCAATCCATGATAAATCAAAAGTAACCATGTGTTTTAGAGATAAACCGAACCAAACATGGGAAGCAATAGGACATTTGAATGAAAAGATGCGGTACAGGTCTCGCTTCATTCTTGCAAAGGGGACAGATTTCATCAATAGCGGGGTTATAGCATTTCATTAAAGTATTTACAGCAAAAGATTTGAGCGAAAACCTTCCACATGAAAAACTTTATCTTTGGGAGACAATCCAAAGACCAAACTTTCCGCTTTAAAGAGGATTCTTCAACGAGAAAAAGTTTCATTCATATATACATTATAGTCGATTTAATAGTAAAGGCCCCATTTTTAGTATGAGCCCACATAATTTTATCATTTTGTTGAAGATTTAACCCAAGTGACCTAATTTGGATAACATCCTCGAGGAGTGAACAAAGTATTTAGCGAGACCTATATTCCAAGAGCTGGTCTGAACATCAATGAGCTCACTAACAAAAGTATAATCATTATAAGTTGGACTAATTGAAACTGGAGGAGAACAAGCAAGAGGTAACCAATTAGATAACCAGATTTTCATAGATGCACCATTATTAATTTTACTAACTATATTAGATCTTTAAAACTTCGAACTATTGACTATTCCCTTCCAAATCCAAGACGAGGAGTACGTGAACTTTATCTATTTCCAATAAAATCTGGTTTGGAAAATATTTGTCCTTTCAAAATTTTTGAAACCAACTGATCAGGGTTTTGACAAATTCTTCAACCAAGTTTAGATATGAAGGCTCTATTTATAGCATAAGCATTTCTAATACCAAGACCACCACATTTCTTGTATTTACCAATATCACTCCAGAACGAAAGTAGCGGCTCGCCTTGGGTCCTTCTTAGACCACCGAAGGCTCTTTGAATAGAATCAATTTTGGAGGTAATCTTTTTAGGAAAGGGAAAACAAGTCATATGATAAACTGCCATACTAGAAATAACATGTTTAGTAACAACAGTCCTACCCGCTACATTCAGATTAGTCTTTTTGGTATTACTTAATCTAGAATAGAACTTATCGATTAAGAACTGAATACATTTTGTTTTGTCCCTGTTAATAAAAGAGGGGTACCCAGATATTTTTCATAACTACTCAAATATTTTACTCCAAGAGTTTTAGAAAGTAACTTAATGTGCTTATGATGCATTTTTGCACTAGTCAAAAAACCAGACTTTTCAAAATTTATGGCCTGCCCAGAAGCTTTAGCAAAAGTGTTTATGATTTTCATGAGATTTCTAGCATACGATAAAGAGGCTTTCGAAAACAACATACAATCGTCTGCGAAAAATAAGTGCGATATCGAAGAGACTATTTTTTTTGAATCTAAACCCCTGGATTAAGTTATCAGACTCACCTTTTAACAGCAGTTGAGAAAGAACCTCCATACAAATTATAAATATGTAAGGCGAAAGACAATCTCCCTATCTAATGCCCTAGAAGGAAAAAAAGACTTCATTCGCGAGCCAATCACAGAACAGAATAAGAAACCGTGCCGATACGCGATAAATTAGCCGACACCCGTCTTACGAAAACCCAGCTTTTTGAAAACAGCTATAACAAAAGACCACTCTAGCCTATCAAAGGCTTTTGAGAGATCTAGCTTAACTGCCATAAAGCCATTTTTAGATTTCTTCTTCTTATTCTTAAAGGAATGCAGAATTTCAAGACTAATTATTATGTTGTCTTGGATTTGTCTGTTAGCTATGAAAGCAGACTGATACGGCGAAATAAGAGAATCAAGAATAGGTTTAAGACGATTAGTAAGAATTTTAAAAATAATTTTGTAAACAGTATTTATCAAACTGATAGGTCTGAAATCATTAGGAGTAGATGGGTTATTAACTTTAGGAATTAAGGCTATGAACGAATGGTTTAACTGTTTAAGAAAAAATTTAGAACGAAAGAAGTTTTGAACATGGTTGATAACCTCTTCTGAAATCTCTTCCCAATTATCTTTAAAAAAACCGGCAGGGAAACCATCTGGTCCTGGCGACTTCCAAGGCGCCATATTATTAACAGTATCATGAATCTCATCAACGGAGGGGATACCAACCAACGCAGAGTTCATATCTTCTGAAATAATGGGCTGCACATGTTCTAAAACTTCCTCTATATCTGCATTGCTTGGGTTAGAGGAGGTATAGATATTTTTAAAATTATTGGAAAAGAGAGAAACAATATGCTCTCTGCTTTCTAACCAATTCCCTTGGCCATCTCTTATAGTATGGATCGTGTTATACATATTTCTAAGCCTAACTGTATCATGAAAAAACTGAATGTTTTTATCATACTGAGTAAAATAATCTATCTTAGCCTTTTGTTTATAAAAAAAATTTATAATTTCATACCAATAGTCCAACTGATTAGAGTAATTGAAAATAAAATTACCTACTGAAGGAGTATATGGCATAGACTGAAGCTTCTCAATTTCTGAATTTAATTTACTTATAGTTGTTTTAATATGACCAAAAGAGTTTACATTCCATTTGCTGAGATCAACCTTAAGGTTCTTGAGTTTACCCGCAACAATAAAACTTGGCGAACCATTGACCCTTTTAGACCAAGAATTACTAAGAACACTCTTGAATTCAGGGTTTAATTTCCAACATTTGAAAATTTTATAAGGTATATTAAGACTTTTTTCTTGATGAAAACATTTTAATAAAATCGGACTGTGATCAGAATAAACCCTAGCCAGATTAGTAACACGAGTATGAGGCAGGACCGACAACCATTTATCATTCATGAAACCCCTATCCAACTTTTCAAAAATCAATTCAGAGGGATTTTTAAATCTCCTGTTACACCACGTAAAAGGATTTCCAAAAGCGAAGACTTCATTCATATTCATTTCAACCAGTTTACTTCTAATAAAATCTGGGGGGAAAGATCTGTCAGAGTTACCCCCTTGTTTTTCATAAGCGTGAAGAATGAAATTAAAGTCACCTAACAATAACCAAGGACAATTACCATCTTCATTAACATGACTCAGGAAGTTCCATTAGTTTCTCATACCAGTGACATTTAAGGACCCATAGATAAAGGACACAATACAATTCTTTATGACAGGAGTTATATCACACACAATATGGATCATATTAAGATAAGAACTTAAAACTTCTATGTTTGAATTGGCAAAATAACCTAAAGCTAAACCACTTGATTTACCCACTGCAGGGACCACAAACCACGAATCAAACGGCAGAATGTGAATTTGGAGGATCTCTAAAGCTTAGTGGACATAGGTAAAAGCTTAAATTCATAATTAATTTAGTTATACTTTTAGCTACGATCTGAAACATATTTGGGCTGTTTAAACAAACTCGTTTTTGTTCCATGCGGAGATTTTACTGGCTGAGACTCTAAGAGTTCTTGTTTATTTCTATGCAATCCAATTATTGCTTTGAATCTGTATAATTCATATTTTAAGATTGTCGCTTCATAACCACCAGCTTACTGCGAAATGTAAATTTCGGATTTGTTTTTCCTTTTGGAATTCTTTTGTGGGTTATTTTGTTTTTGGTACTTAGGTTTTGTCCAACTTTTGAGTTTGGTCTAACATTTGTCCAGGTTGGTGTTTGGTACTTGGAAAAGACGTTGACCCGAGTTGACTATGTTAAATATTGACTTCTGTCTAGTAATTACAAAAAGAATTAACTAAAATCTAATAGATAAACAAATTTACTCGTGTACCCTTAACTTCATTTGCTGAACCGGCTGAGTCTACTCGCCGATAAATAAATCCGACAGAGTTATATCTAAAATCTGATCAATTCCGGCCATAATTCCAAGCCATTTGTTTCGAATCCTTTCCTGCACAATCATTCATTCATATACAACTCCTAACATTCATCTATTCAGAACTTCCAACACTCATGCAATTCAATCAATTAGCAACCTGTAACTTCATTTGCTCAACTCATAAACATCATCATGACTTCATTCCTTCTCTATTGCAAAGACAAGGTGCAACACCAACTCCTATTCTCTGCAGCTTCTTTTGCAATTCCAATTTGAAACCATTACCACTACCATCTACTCTATGAGCTCGGATCTGAGCTGTAATCACCAACACCATCCGAATCTTTCATCCACTATCCCATCTCTTCAATTTTATCCTTTCCGTACACTCTTGCAACCCTCTTTCACATATCGTAATTCCATTGCACAAAAACCCTTTTCAAAAACAATATCCCCATCTCTCAACAACAAATCACATCATCTCAATTTCTTCCCCGATATCTTCTTCATATTCTTCAAACCCTAACCTTCTCCCAATTGATTTGTTGAATCAATTTCACCAAATTTAGATTCATCTTACCCATCTTCAGACTAAACGAACATCAATTCTTTACCGTCATCCAACCATTCAATCATGCATACATCGAAAAGCACAAGAGCATCTCCAATTCCTTGTTGCAAAATTAGAATCAATTCACATAAACCCAAATTCATCTTTCATTGTTGTAAACCCTAATTTCATGTATTTACAATTTTCACGACCCATGGCTTTGATTCTTCGATGGATATCGTCAATAATTTTTCAAAATCTGTCTTTGGTTTCTTCTTTTTATCTTCACGAACTAAATAAGCTCAAATAAAAGCACAAACGCTAGCTATTCTCGAACATGACCTCGAAGAGAAGAGATCTGTATTACTGAAAAATCCTAACTATCGATGTGAATATGTGATTTATCTCTAGTCTTCTTGTTTCTTTGTTTGGGAAGATGAATAGAAGAAGATAGTTACGTAAGAGAAGATGAAGATTTTTAGGCCCCATATCTATTATCGGATACTGTTGGTGTAAGACATGTGTTCGAATAATCACCGTAGGATTGATAGTGACATCATAGCCATAAGATGCTAAGCCCACATCAGGGATATATTTGTAAACTCGTATAATTTATTACTTAAAATTAATTAAAATCAAGTCAATAACAGTCAACTCGGGTCAGCATTTTTTTCAGGTACCAAACACCAACCTGGACAAATGTTAGACCAAACTCTAAAGTTGGACAAAACCTAAGTACCAAAAACAAAATAACCCTTCTTTTGTTAACTGTCCTAATGTTGTACATGACTCATATCTTGAAAATGCTTCAGTTCTTTGTAGACACAAGGGTAGTTCTAGAATTTTACTCAACATGAGTATTCTTGATCTCACTAGTATACTGTTGGGTTCATTTTCATGTATAGATTGTTTCTTATAATTGTGCGATAATATACATCGGTGCAAGATACAAAAAATGTTTTAATGAGAAATAGTTGATCGGTGATGGGTAAGTAAACTTGTAACGTGAAATTGGGGGATATAAAAAGGAATTGGGGGATATAAGAAAAGGACAAAAAGTGGATCCGAGATATCAATTCGGGGTCACCCCTTATCAAAGTATTTTACGTAATACCTAATCTACCCCTCACTAATCCGGATTAGTGATTAATAATAATTAGTAAAATCATAAGATTTTTTATAAATGATTAGTGGGTGTTTTATTTGAATTTGGGTTAGTGAGGTGAGAGTAGAAGGAGGGAAAAATATTTTGAGAGA
>JAJJWW010009872.1:0-22452 GCA_023531295.1 Papaver armeniacum
AAAATTCTAAATAAAACCTATTGTTTATGGGTGAAAACTACTCCGTTGAATTTGGTAATTTGGGGTGTGTGGATGAGGAATGAATCTAAACCCTAAACAAATGCACTCGCGCGGTGAGTGCTTGTAGATTCGGAAGTCAATCTGCAAGTCCGGCCTAAACCAAGAAACGGCTGTTCCAGACTTGTTTTGGTCACAAAGTGAAGGAGATGGGGTTGATCTTAGGGAGGGAAGCGAAGAAGGTGTTGAGATTGTGAAGGTGTTGGCTATGAATGACTTGTAACAGAAAGATGAGCAAAGCTTACGATTGATGCAAGCAGGCTCGGGTGTTGGAATACGTTTTTGTATTAACACTTGCCTCTCGTTGTTTTTTCCTTTGTTCTTGAAATAGGGCGGAGAACCTATTTATACAAGTCATTGAGCCTTATTCACGTCTCTCGTGGGAAGTGGAGGAAGTGGAGTGATGGAGTAGTGGAGTTGTGCGCCGGTGCCACACGACCGGTCTTGCCCACTCTCCCTGTTCATCTCTTACCGTCCATGACTTCCTAACACGTTCTTGTGATGGCACATTGCACGCCGCACGCCAGAAACCGCGCACCAATACCCCAGTATGTATCCCCCAGCTTTGTGACATGATTGATGTCGGGAACGTGTGGATCGTGGATCCACAATAGGTAGCATGTAATGTTAATTTGAATAACTGCGTTATTCGGGAAGTTGATACTTGTGAAGTATCGTGTGTATTTTATGCGGGTATTGCATCATGGTGTGGTAAAGTGATGGGTAATGACGCCTCACCGACCAACTAACTCCCGACTGTGGTTGTATAACCAAGATGGTGAAGTTGGACGGATGAGATGATCTTTGAGACACTCATCTGCAGACCGTTAATGAAATTAGGGTTTTGAAGAGGCGCGCAGCATCACTCTTCGCCTTGGTCGAAACCAAGCATGGGATACAACTTTGTCCAGCCGACCATACATGCGTGTAGACGGCATGATGGTGTAGGCGCCTATACCCCATTACCTCACGAAAGTATGATCTCGGGTCACTCAATTCATCCGGTGAAGCCGAGTGGTCGAGATCGATTTGTGATGAAACCAAAGGTCGCAAGAGCCGCACGTCACGCCCACTTCGTGCACACATTCCAAGACGACCAATCTTGGCCTGGTCTTGGCCGATTGGCCCGGGTGTGAAGGTGGTAGGCTGGTGTTCACGCCTATACTCGAATATCCCATAAAAACGTGATCTCGAGCCATCCAAATCGTCCACGAAGTTGAGCGGCCGAGATCGGTTTGTGGTTTTGGGAGGTGTGACCACGCTAGTTTGGGCGTGCGTTTTGAATTAGCCATGCATGATATGCCTTGGCCGATTGGGTGAGGGAATAGATGGGTCCACGGTGGTCATGCTGGTATGACCGGACCTGCTTAATCTAATCTTGGACCCTCCATTCGTGCCGGAGAAGATGGACGCTCGTGATGCTCAAAACCCTAATTTCTCGATTTCAAAGTCGTGCGTCACCCCTTGTTTGGGCGCACGAATTTGTTACGACCAAGCATGGTTGGTCTTGTAGGTTGGTCAAGTGTAGGCCCTCGGTGATTGTGTTGACATGCTCGGGGCCCTTTGAGTTTACATCTACACCCTCCATCTATACCTGCGAAGATGGATGGTTGAGACTGTTTTTGCGACACATGTAATATGCCGCAAACCCTAATTTAGGGTTTTCCGTCCATACCGCTTGGTATGAACGTTTTTGGCAAGCTAGGCCAATGGCCAACCATGCGGGGTCGGCAGTGGGTATTCCATACCGCTTGGGGGTGATGGAATTGATCCGGGTCATCCAATCATGCTTGTGGAGTTGGATGATCGCGATCATATCCGACCGATACTGATCGATCCGGGATGCTCAATCGGGCTAGTATAACACACCGAGAGGGGCTCAATCGGGCTAGTATAACACACCGAGAGTCAGCTGACGGGTATTTCAGTACATGGTTTCATTATAATGCTTGAGGTTCGTGTTGCTCTGAAGAGTAACACTCTGCCGTCATGCCGCACCGATAATGAGTACAGAAATACAAGGCTGATTGCGCATTAATTAATAATGCTAGAAATTCACAGTGGTATATGGGATTGTTGCTACATGCTCCAACCTGGATGAATTTCGTGTATTCGTAACTGGATTGTTGCCACATGCTCCATTCTAGGTGAATTAAGTGAGGGAGTATCCAACACTTATTGATGGCCTTATCTTTTACAAGATGTCAGCGCATAATTTTCTGGTTTTTACAATTTTAACCTTAAATGAAAATCCACCATCAACACCTATTTTTGGAAGATCAAGTTAATCATGAACATTTTTCGACAACCATGTATTCGCAGACTATCCATAAAGTGTCACAACTTTTCCGATAAACAACTATACAAAAAAATGTGCTCCAGTTTTATTGTGCCTTTCCCATCCATGAATAAGAGCACGAAAAAGGATGAGAGTGCACAATTTTGATACAACTAGGTTGCATCGGAGTAAGCTTTCTCTAGCTTACAGTGAGTATCAGAAACATAGTTCATGTGTCTCTTAGGGAATCTCTGCCCCAAATATTTTCTCCCAAGATGATGATCTTTTCTAACTCTAGAGATATGATCATGTGGAGAAGATATACTGATGTGAGAATTTTCAGAGATAGATAAATCTCTCTTAATTCTTTCAATGAGATTTTCATATGATTTTCTCATTCTAAGGACTTCCTTATGATCCACATCAGTGTGATTATCTGAAACAATTATCGGAAATTCCTGATTGTTTCTTTTGGCAGAGACTCTCTCTTTCCCTTTCTTATGGAGTTGATCTTCACCAAACCAAGAATTGTTTCGATATGGGTGAGGAGGAACCTTTTTCCAGAAGCGATTATCAACTCTTTCCTCTAATTATTTTGAGTTGATCTTATCGGGTAGTGGTATAATCTGTCTTTCTACTGAGGAATGATCTTTAAGTTTTTTAAGACAAGAAACTTCTTTCAATATTTTTACCACAATATGTTGAAGAAGTATAAGTTTCCTGTCAAGTGACTGAAAGTTGTATTCCTTAAGATCGCAAACACGTAATCGGTTCAAAGTTTCCTTTGCACAAGATTTCGTTTGATCATCAGTAGATCTAGAAGATGGTTTCTCATCCTCTTCTGACTTGATGTAGTTAGGCAAACTACCATCATCTTGATCTGTTTCAGACGTGACTAAACCGGTTTTATCACAATCTGTAAAAGTCAAACAAGGACTTTTAGTTTCCTCAATATCATAAGAAATGACAACAACATCATTAATCAGAGTCAGAGGACATGTCTCTTTATCTAAAGTAAGAGATTTACCAAGAGCTTCTAGTTTGACAGTGAGATCCATATTATCTTTGGCCAGACTATTCAGTTGAATGTCTTTATCTCTGATCTCTTGTTTAAGAAGATTTGACTCTGTCTTTAATATCAGCCCTTTAGAAGACAGAGATTTTATAGTCTTTAGGAGTTTTATCAACTCTTTATCGGCATCTTCTCTTTCATCAGAGATAGACAGATATTTTCGCAACCCCTGGATCATGAGTCAACGAAGTAGTAACATCTTCAACTTTTGAGTATTCATGCTCCTGCATAACATTAACTGAATCAGCCATGGATTCAATTTCTTATAGATTGGATCGCACCAAACACAGATTGTTAAATTTTTCGTGTTTGCCTGCTCTGTTACCAATTGAAAAGACGGGGGTACCCAAATATACCTAAATCTAAAACTTTTCCACCTATAAGTCCTTTCTCCGAAAGTGATTGTCTATGGACTGAGTCGAGACAATACAACTAATCAGTTCACACTTCGTGTGATCGTCTATGGATACGAGATCGAGACAATACAACAACGAAGTATGTTTACTTGATAAGAGGTTCGGACTTAACCAAACACAATAGGATTACTATCAAGTAAATAGGAATTAACGTTTGTGTATTTTCTTCTAATTATAATAAAAATAATTATAATTACGGAGATAGAAAAGTAAAAGACAAGCAAGATTTTGTTAACGAGGAAACCGCAAATGCAGAAAAACCCCGGGACCTTGTCCAGAATTGAATACTCTCAGGATTAAGCCGCTATACAAAATGAAACCAACTTCGTATATTTGAGAACAAGCAACTAAACCTATAGTTCACCTAGTTCCGTCTGTATTCCCACTCCTCTAACTTGTAATAAGTCACGTACATGGAACAATTCCTTTGGTTCATATTCCAAACAGTAAAGGAACAACAAATCTGTTTGGTATCAACTCTTTTAAATCAAGTGATGTGAGTTCGAAAAAGGCTCTTTTGTTTATCTCAATAAACTCCTTTGTCGTCCTTAGATCTATCTACTAACAACTACCGAAGTAATCGTCTAGATTTTGCAATCAATACTTTGAATCACAAAGAAACGTATTGATGCCGATCTACTTTACTAATCAATCCAATCTACCATAAGGATAAAATGATTATAGTTGGATCCTCTTTAACCGAAACAAGTATTGTGCACACCAAAGATTATGAACCCAAATCATAAATCTTCAAAGTCTTATTTGTCTTCAAATCTTCTTAGATCTTCAATAAACACATGCACACAATCAACTTGAATCTCTTGTGATCAATCACGCATAGAACGGAGTCTGTTAACAATGGATTATCACAAGACGTGTTTAGATCTACAAACATTCTAAAGATCCCCGTCGAAACTTCGATCTAGTTTGAGTGAATCTTATATCGAAGAGAAGATTCTCAAGCATAAACAAATTAGGTGCAATCAAAGTTCAACAACCGTTAGTCAATCAAATCAATCGAAAACTAATAATAAACCGCAATTATCTAGTTTCCCACCAACGGTACTAATAGAGCTTCTCAATCCCAAAGAAGTCTTTAAACCGAGCGGTCGTAAGAGATTTCGCCTAATTAGGTTACTTTCCTCTCCGAATAGGCGGCTCCACCAGTAACAACACAACTAGGTAGTTTTCTTTGGATTCGAGGGTTAGTTTGCTAGAAATGCAAACTTTGATATTTATAGACCAAGGAAGTTTGGACACCAAAGAATTTCCAAAACAGAAACTATTCTCAAGATATGCAATATATTCTAGATTCGGTTTCCATAATTCCTGGAAATGCTTTGTCCAAACATTGACCGAAAATCTCTTAGAAAATCTCCAATTAGTAAATGCACATTACCAATTTTCATTTCCAAAAATAAAATTAAAAACCTTAATTAAAAGATTCTCAACTTATTTTTCGACCCGCGATTTTCCTTTAGCTATGAAGGGATATCTTTGAACAATAAAAGATAAGTGTTTCTTGCACATGTTCAAAGTATGTCGACATCTTTACTTTGTAAGTCCTCATTCATACTTACAATCTTGAAAACGATTTTCCACACTTCCAAACGAGTTTAGAATTGGTTCATCGACTTTCAAGAACTATGTGATTGATTAAGAACACTCAATCACAAATCATGGGTTTCACGGTTCTACCAAAACAAGTTTCGGTTCTACCTCCATGTGAGTATTGTGCATAGTCACACTAGCTTTCCAAAATTCGGTTCACTAGGTACTAGGATCGGTTCCCCACACTAGCTTTTCAAACGATTATGTCGATGTCTTATATACGAAGTTCAAAAGATAAGCGTTATACTTCGTATTGTATTCCTTAATACTACATCTGACTAGAGTGTAATCATTCATGCTTCGCAGTTATATTTTCAGTATGCACGACTTGAAAGATATGTTAGGGAATGAAACCGTTCAAGTCAAATATCACTAACCTCAAGTGGAAGGATGATGTTTTCGTTGTAGCTCCTTACTTCTTCACTTCTTCAAGTCTTCGCAATACTTGTAATGTCTCCTAATACTTTCAAGCTAACCTATACGAAGTTGACTCTAGTACATAATCAAGCGACTCTTTTAATGAGTTTTGGTTCACTAAAATATGACAACCAAACTTGACATACCAACGCTTGGTGGGTTCAACCGAGATATGCTCTAACACAAAAATATACTGCAACAAACCCATTTTATTGCACTAAAGGAAGATCACAAAACTTGGCCCATCACATGGACCAAAACAGGCCATCACCCTCTTGGTGATGCCTTATTCTCTCAAAATATGAGATTAAACTCTACAAACTCTCTCCTACTGATTTCTAATGCCTCTTGCACTGTTTATATAGTAGTTACATAGCCAAAAACCGTGCACAAAACTTGCACACGCATGGAACAACCATGTGTCCCATAGGGTAGTTTTCCTAACGCCAACTGCTTTTCAACTACCACCTTTTTGTTGTCAAGCCAAATGATGCCACATCTTTTCTTGGTGGTTAGAAAATGCCAAACTTAGTTATAAAGAGGCTTTATAACTATGTCAACCAACTCATTTTCTCTGGCATGCGTGTGATGCACACATACTCGTAAATGACAGCTTGAACTCAAACCCGACAATCATTGCGCTGCAGTAAACTTGGCCTGTGCCAATATTCGACATTGGTTGCGTTATACTCAATTTGGCCTCTGCCAAATACGGCAACAGTTGCGCTTCATCCAACTTGGCCTCTGCCAAGTTCGGCAATGGTTGCGCTATATTTATCCCGCCCATGTACTTAGCTTATTTGGATGTTGGCATCCAAATATCATGTCAATTGAGTCTTTCCTTACTTAGTTCAACTTCATACTTCATATGCATCACTTGCATTCTTCTTTCCGAGCAATAATCATCAATGGCACATTTGGCAACGCCACTGCTGCATATGCATTGGCCAAGCCTTGGCTAATGCTTGGGCCAATGCCAAAGTCATCCCATGACTTGCATTGCATCATTAATTCCTTCATTGAGCTGGACCATCTCTGAATCAAGGATATGCAAACACTAGCCTACCAGCGAGCCTCATGAGGAACCAGCCAAGGGAGCCGAAGCAGATAGTGGGCTTAATGATTATGTCGCAAGGGGCCGGACTTTACCTTCCATGTCAATTTTTGTAATATTGCGCCATCGGGGACTCGAACCTGAAATCTTCTGGAGCGCATGAACCTTTGAGGAACGGGGATGACCAGCTGAGCTAGCTAATCTTCTTTTTTTTTTATTTTTTAATATTTTACTTTTTCATTTTAGTTTTTTTTGAATTTTTTTTATCAAGTACAGTTCTGTTAGGTCCTTTTTTTTCTTTTTTTCTAGCTGAACCTCAATTTTTCTTTCATATGCGAACTTGTATATACACCACCATGTGTTCAGTTAGGTCGATTTTTTTCTCTTAGCCAAAATTTAGTTTGTTAGAAAAAACGTTGAGTTCGGTCATGTCGAATTTTTTTTTTCTCCTAAGCTAACTTTTATCTGAAACTTATATGTTGAGTTCGGGTACGTCGCAATTTTCTTCCTAGCCGAACGTTTCTCTGAAAAGCTATATATTGAGTTCGTTTACGTCGCAAATTTTTTCTCCTAACCGAACCTTTATATGAAAACCTATATATTGAGTTTACTTACGTCACATTTTTTTCTTCTGACCGAACCCAATATTTCCGCTTATTGTAATCTGGAAAATGGTGGACTCGACTAAACCGAACATTACTCGGTATACCTCATAATAAAAGTTCCGCTGTCTATCCTGGAAATCTAATAGCCGAACAAAGTTCCATTAAAACTAAGTTCGGCTACCTGTGCCTTCAGAAACATTAGCCGAACTACATTTGCAGATCAACTCAGCTACCTATTCTTTAGATCTTGTAGCCAAACGTGTTTGACCTATCCCGAATCCAGCTATAAAATTTCTCATTTTCAGGAAATTTTGGTGATTTGGTCAATCCAAGCAAATAAAAATTAAATTTGAAGTATGCCCAATTAGTTTGAAGGTTCGGATTAAAAAAACAAATTTTTTTTTCCAAAACTCTTATTCTCATTCTTCTTCTTCTCTTTCAATAATTTAATTTAAAAAAAAATCCAACTTATTAGTTTAATCTTACACTAATTAGTACTTAACTTAATGATTCGACTAATCATTACACTAATTTAATTAAAAGGGGACCATTAAGATAAATATAAGAGGTATTTTAGTTTAGTTCTAAATGATCTGGTCAAATGAAAATCATGGTCCCCTTTAAAATGGAGTGATGCCCAAAAAACGAACGCGCAATTGGGGGATATATAATCTAATTGGGGGATATGAATTACTTCCCCCAACCAAAGGTGGTGTTAAGGGGTGTTTTTGGAGGCGAAAATACTAAAACACCCTTAGATTAATTAAAAACATTATGAAAAGACTGTTATACCCTTTCAACTAAAACATAAAATCAAATAACCAAATTCATATATCCCCCATTCTCAAATCCAACCAAGCATAGTTGCAAACCATTTTTTGAAAAAAAAAAAATTTCTTCATCTTCTTCCTCATCGTTCATTCTTCATCGACGATTAATCGTTGAATCAAAAATTTCTTCGTCGATTAACATAACATAACCATGCCTCCAAGAACCAAATCGAAAGAAAAACCGAGAACCAAATCGGCTGCTGAACAAACACATGAACAAAGAATCGAGAACATTGCTCAACAACTAGAAGAGGACGCAGAATGCGTACTGGATGATCAAACACTCATGGCTTCTCACGAGAAGGTAAGTGATTTTTGAACTCATTTATGATTGTTTTACTCGATTTGTAGCCATGGGTTTAGGTTAGAATCATAACAATATTTGAAACGTCGAGTTACGGAGAAAACCGCATTGGATCTTAGTTTGAATACCCAGCCGGTTTAGGTACCCCAAGCATAGAATTTGGGTCGAATACCATACCGGTTTGCATTCCTGAAATCGATTTTTTTTATACCGGCATAGAATTTGGGTCGAATACCATACCGGTTTGCAACTAAAAACACACAGGAACTTAATTGTGTGTACCGTCATTATATCTAGGTTTCGTTAATGCCGGTATTTTAAAACCGACATATGTTAGTTCAGTTCGTCAATGCCAGTATTACACTTAAAACACACAGGAACATCACTGAAATGGTGCTCAATACCAGCACATAATTTAGTTTCAAGACAATGCCGGTTCAACGATACCGGCATGCTCGATATTTATGGTATGATGCCGGTTCATGTTACCGGTATTGGTTTGTTTAGGAATTGGTATGCCGGTTCCTAAACTGCCATGCCTTTTCTAATGTTTGTTTTGTTTGCTTATGTTACAGGTCAAGAGCCAAAGAAGCGAAGAAAGATAAAGGTCCTATCCTCACTAAGAGAAGGAGGAAGGACGGTCTTGATACTCCTCAGTCCTTGCCTCCACGGGGGAAATACGCGGGTCGCAAGAAACGTTTGGGGTTTAAAACAAGAGGGTCAATTTGGGAGAGTGGTGGTGAACGTAGTGCACTTGCAATCCGTGAAGGTACTTTGGAACACATGAGGGCGATGAGCATGATGGAGTGGAAAGTGAGGAGGAAGATGATGAGGTTCCCCAAGTCAATTAGCAAGCCAAAGCGAAGTTGGTGGGACTATTCAACAACCAACACAAGGCAAGGACAAGGGCAGCCGAAACAGAAAGTTAAAGGTTGTCACCTTCCTCACCTTGATGACATGTTACCCGACCGCGATGATGGTAAAATTTGGGGTCAAGCTCGAACCGAAAGTACTCTTTGGATACAAGCACTCTTGGGCTCGTACTATCTTTCAGTCTTATGTAAGCATTTTTTATTTTGTGCATGTGCGTTGTTTTATCTTTTACATCATCTCTTAATCGTATTATCTCGTATTTGTAGGATCATACTAAGGCTGTGCGTGTTTGCCTAAACCAAGCCGCGGCTCATTGGGATTTGTCGTTGGAGCATGAAGATGTCCAAACATTAGTAAAGAACTCTGGTCTGTATTCTTTGGTTGAAAATTACGTGAATCCAGATACTGTGACCGTCAATTGCTTCGTTGAGAGGTACCATGGTGAAACTGATACAATGCACTTCACGTTTGGTGAGATGACCTTGATTCTGAAGATGCTTATAACATTCTAGGCTTGAATGTTATCGGCAAATCAATTTCGAGAGGAGTTGAGTCTCGGGACCTAGAATGGTCGAAGTTGCACGATTTGAACAAAAAGCTGTTTGGTTGGGACTTCAAAACTTCTTCGGATAGCTTTTATGTAGCATCGAACGGAAGTAAGATGAAGACATTCAAGTTGACGATGCTTAAGAAGATGTTTGAAAATACAAAGGCTAGAAGCTCGAAGGATGGATGGGACCCCACAGATTTGGTATATACAGCCGCGCACTGTTATACATTTTGGGCACTAGGGCATTCCACGACACTAACGGCAACAGGGTAAGTGCAAACTTTCTCCAGACCTTGACCCGTTGGAAGGTGTCCATGGCTATTCTTGGGGCACATTTGTCATGGCACATTTGATGGCGGAGATGAGAAGGGCTTCATTGGCTAAAACAAACCAATTTGTCGGAATTTCACTCTACCGGTACAAATTTCTTTAATCTATTGTTGAGATGTATTTTTTTTACTTATGTTCACATGTATATTTTTCAAATTGGATTAGGTGTGGTGTTATGAACACTTCCCAACCTTATTCAAGGACTGCCAATTCTTGAAGATCAAAGACCTTACTGAACCCGATACCCCTAGAGCTCAGAGGTTTGAGTTTAACAGTAATCTGAAGCCCGGTAACAAAGGTCGAGTCATTGATATGAGACTGGCTCTGGATGCTATGAGGAAGGAAGATGTTGTGTTCGACACTTATAAGGAGATTAGAGGGTACCGTCCAATTCCAAGAGATGTTGCATTTTACCATGGGCCGTTGTACCACCCAAAAGGATACATCATGGCCGATCCATGCCGTGTGATGCGCCAACATGGATTTAAGCAATTATCCCGTCATTGGTCGAACTCTGATGATAATTATCATCTTTACTTTTCTCGGTGCAATTCAACTCCCAACAAGTTGCATGTAGTGTATGATCCAGAACCGAAACCAACACATTGGAGGGATAGAGAGCCACGTCGTTTGGTTGATATTAGTAAGTGGGAGAGTGCGGAAAATGGTTATGAAGTTGATGACAGCTACATGAGGGATTACCTGGAATGGTCACATCCTTATGTCGTGCGTCCTCCCTCCGTCGAAGCTCCACACCAAGAAAACCCTCCTGTTGAAATTACTCCACCTCCACAACCTACGATGGCCAACCTTCTTAGGACTTTAGGAATGTTGGTAAGTTTTCTTAATTGCTTATATTCATTAAATGTAAACATAATCATATATTAACATATATACGATTATGTGTTTGATGTATTAATATAGCGACGTCGGCTTGGCAAGGTTACGAAGATGTTAGGTTGCAAGCATAATGACGGGGTGGTGCTATCTCTTCAAGAAATCAAGGAACTAGAGGAAAAGCTTCATAAAATTGAAGAAACCCACCCTACTGTCGAGCTATGTACTGGGAAACAAGGAAGGTGCCGACCCAAAAGAAACAAAAGACTAATTTAGTTTGAGATAATTGATGCCAATGTTTGATGGTTAACTTTTTACGAGTTTGGTTACGTCAAAAACAATTTCAAACTTGTTTTGGTTTGTACTGTGGGTTAACTGTTTAGTTCTTTGGTTTATGTTGAACATGTTAAGATTTGTAGTTTGCAAGTTAAAATGTTCCGGCGTAGTAGAGGTCAGTTTTAGAAATATATGTACACATACCGGCATATCCGGCATGCTCAAAACACTGGCGGCACCTAGTCCCGGCATAGCAATTTTGTTGCCGGAACAATCAGGTTAAATTATTGGTGTAGGTTCGGAATGCTCACCTTGTTGCCCTTGGTTGCTTAATGTTGGTAAATTCGGCGGCCTTCCCCTTTTCCTTTGAACCGCGGATACATCGACTATTGGTGTAGGTTCGGAATGCTCACCTTGTTGCCCTTGGTTGCTTAATGTTGGTAAATTCGGCGGCCTTCCCTATTCCTTTGAACCGCGGATACATCGACTATTGGTGTAGGTTCTAATGCTCACCTTGTTGCCCTTGGTGGCTTAATGTTGGTAAATTCGGCGGCCTTCCCTTTTCTTTGAACCGCGGATACATCGACGATTGGTGTTGGTTCGGAATGCTCACCTTTTTGTCCTTTGTAGCTTAATGTTGGTACCTTGGCAGGCCTTCCCTTTTTTTTTTGAACATCGGATACATCAACTATTGGTGTAGGTTCGGAATGCTCACCTTGTTGTCCTTGGTTGCTTAATGTTGGTACATTTGGCGGCCTTCCCCTTTTCCTTTTAACCTCCGATACATCGACTATGGGTGTAGGTTCGAACTCGTCGATTGTTGTTGACTTGATATCGGTTCCTTCCTCGGCCTACCCCTTTTGTTTGGAGCGGTCGTTTCAGCGAATCTTGCTTTCGAAATCTCACTTGCACATAGATCTCGTTTTTTTTTAGTTGCCGCGAGTTCCTCTTCACGTCGAGTCATTTGTTTTAATTATTTTCTTTGTTTCTTCCTTGCAATTTTAGTTTGTGGTCTACCCGCCGGATCTCCCTTTGTTGGCTCTTCACTTTGTGCTATCCATGGCCGTGTAATTAGTCTTAGTTGGCTCAACAATACTTGTCGGCTAGACGAGTTGCCACGTGAGTAAGCTTCATAAAATTCTAAAGCCTCCTTTGTATCCCATGGTGATTGTCCGGGAGCTTCGGTAGGGGAAGGTCGAAAGATAATTGCTTCCAAAAAGGATCAATAACATCAATAGGTATCACTAATTCATACTTCACAAGCATATGACGACACGGAAGCCCCAATGAAGACATGTCGGGACAAATACACACATCACCCGGATTTCCGTTAAGCTTCTCATATTGCATTTGTCTCATCATATGTTTTATTGCCCAACGGGAGACGTTAAACTCTATTCCTTGGAGAAACTTAGTATGTTCAAGAAATTGAGTCATCCTTTCCATTGAGCTTTTCTCAAAAGCCTTCTTGATCCTATCGATATCGGCCTTAAAGTGTTGCTCCATTGCCTCGGTGACCGTAACCACATTTCCCTGGCCGGACTGGATGAGATCTTTAAATCTCCCATGAGAGGACTCCGCTATACTAGTTGCTTCATTCCCGTAATGTCTATAACGATTTGTCCACGCACGCACAAATTTTTCCTTGAACTTATCCAACCAATTATCCCGACAATATGAGACGACACTTGGATACACTTCGTTATATTTGGCAATAAAGTTGTTCAATCTCTTTTCATACATGTCCTCGGTAAGAGACCAATAAACTTTCTCCCAATCCTTTAGAAATTCCAACCACCTTTTATGATTTTCATAGTGTTCTTTGTCGACTCGCTCTTTAATCTTTCCTCTTTCATTTTCTTCTTCTTCGGGTGATAGTTTCTCTTTGCGAACATCTTCCTCTAGTTGAGCAATCATTCTCTTCTTAATATCAGCCTTAGAGGGTTCAAACAAAGCATGACAATGTTTTTTCACATTTTCACCTATATGATATGTACAAAGGAAATTTTGTGCATCCGGATATACGTCGGATATGGCATTCATTAGTGCGTCAAATTGATCGGTTATGATGACCTTCGGAGAACGATTTTCCGGGAACAATAATTTCAATTGCCGCAATGCCCAATGATAATTGTAATCCCTCTCGTTCTCCATTAAACACCAAGCCAATGTGAATGTTACCTTATCCGATGTTTGCCCCACGATGTTGAACAACGGCATGTTGTATTTGTTTGTCTTGTATGTGCAGTCCATCATAAGAACATCACAACACGTATGAGCCAATTGTGAAAGCAAAGGATGCGAAATGAATATTTGAAGCGGCTTGTTGTCCGGACCTCTTTTAATGATACGCGTGTAATTGTGATCCCAAGCTATCTTCTCAAATTCTTGCATAACACTCCTCCTTCCCATTCCAACCTTCTAATGGTTGCTTGTGCGCTATAAATTGTCTTGAGTGAAGAAACGTTGGTCTTATCCTTTTCCTTGAAGGTTCTGAGAATCACTCTTGGTTTGATACATGCTTTGGTCATCATCTTTACATCCTCGAATTGATCAAGTTTTAGCTTCGCAACTAGGGAGTGACCTTCAAAATCATTCGGATCGGGGTGGTTGTGACGGCCAAACCACACCTTACATTCCCATTCTTTTTCTTCTACTTTTGAACCTCTTAGATAGAATACAAGCTTAAAGGGGCAGTCATCCTTCGCGTAATCGTCTTGTATACCTTGTTAGTCTTCTTTTCATATACATAACCCTTTCTCTTATGACTATTTTTCTCATTGTATTTTCCACTTCTCTCGCAAACCATCTCAAAACGAACTGATGAACGTTGGGAATTCCTCACTAAGACACACATGTTATTAAGAGCCGTCGCTTTTGCCCAAGCAATTGCTTCCTTTTCATATTTTATTCCCTACATAAGGACAACATTATGGAGATTACAAGCAAATCCCAACATAAAATTGTAAGCACTAGGTGAAAGTATTGTTTGGTAACATACATGTCATTTATAGTACTCCGACGTATCCCGATGGAGCGGTTTGGAGTTTGGTTGATCGTTGTAGGTAACAATCTAAGGAATGAATGAAAAGAAACTTGGATTAGTTCAAAACCGGCATTGTCGATAAGTAAAGCAAACTGCCGGGATTAAGAACCGGCATAAATGGTAATTGACTCAATATACCGGTATTAGGTTCCGGCATACTAAGTTGAAAGAAATAAATGCCGGTATTTAAGTTCAAAATATCATTAGCTTCTGTATGTTATTCATGTAAAACCGGCATCCTCGACATTTAAGTTTCTATGTCGGTATTATAAACCGGCATAGAATGTCATGTACTCACATGCCCGGTTTGAATATTCCCTTAGAATATTATTTGGTAGGTAAAAAGAATAAATGTGTACCGGCATTCAATCTTGGTTTGAATACCACGTGGGTATGTTCTTGAATCTTTTTTTGGGGGAAATTTAGTGCCGGCATACATATATCTATGAATACTATGTCAGGTTACATGATACGGCGTAGTATTCAAACCACGAGAATGCCGGTACAAAGGTTTTTTCAGGTTTAAAATGGCGGTTTCAAAAGAAAAAAATCAAATTTTCGACCTCTTTGAAGCATTACCTGTGTGTTGGGGTTGCTTGTATGCTGAACATGTTTACTTTCTTGAGTTGGTTCTTCACAAAACATTTCATGGTCATGAAAATAATGATTCAAAGGTGTTGGTTCATCATACAACAATTGTGAGTTGTTATCATTAATCGAAGATTGAAGATATGATTGTTGTTGTAATTGAGCTAAAGATTCAGCAGCTGCAAGTCTCTCATCACAATCATCTTCCATTTTCAAAAAAAAAAAAAATTCTACTCAAAATTTTTTTCCCTCTAAACTAACACACACAAATTCAAATAAACATAAATACACAAATTATATCCCCCAAATCATTAATATTTTACTAATCATCATTAGTAACTAATCCTGATTAGTGAGGGTTAAATTAGGAATTAAAAATTTAATTAGATAAGGGGTAACCCAGCTAGGATATTTGGATCCCTATTTTGTCATTTAGTCATATCCCCCAATTAGTTTTCATATCCCCAATTAGGCGTTCCAAAAAAAAATAAAAAATCGTTCATATACTATATGAACATTCCAATTCCAACGTAACATGATGAAGCCACTTCTTTTTTTTTTTTTTTTTATAATCAAAGGTACTAAACCTAGCTTACAATATATTAGTTAATCCCCCCTTAAAATCGCCACTCAGGGCAGGAAGGAGCCAGATCGGTGGCATAGCCCAAGCCATTTGGGTTTTATTGTTCTTACCCCATTGGGCTAATTCATGGGCAGCCCCATTCTGCGTCCGATCAACAAAGTTAAACAAAATCGACTGAAAATTACAAATTAGGGATTTGATGTCCTGAAGCACGCTGTGTGTTCTTAAATCTCCCAGAAAAAAATTTCTATTTATCTTATCTATCACTTCCTTCGCATCACCTTCAAGTATGATTCGATCCATCTTCATATCCTTGGCAACTCTTAAGGCATCTCTAATCCCACACACCTCCGCTTCTTCTCGAATAGCATATCGGTTCTATTCGATTCGCATAGATAAACGATGGGAAGAATCTCTTATCAAAAAACCCATACCCCCAATTTCGAATGAAGATTCCAAGCTCCATCCGTGTTAATCTTCAACCAATTTCTGGTGGGCACATCCGGAAGAGGCGTTGATTGATTTTGTACCATTCCCGAGATTCACTGATGATTGAACTTTGAGAGGTATTTAACATCATGGCCTTAGCTCTTGATATTATTGACATCGGTTCTTCCTGTTTATCATTGTGAACTATATCATTTCGATTTGTCCAGATAGACCATATGATACAAGCAATCAACGGAAATAGCTCCGCTCTTGAAGATTGATCTTGATAAGGATGCAACTGCAGCCAGAATTTCGTCCACTGTATCAAGGTAAAATCTTGAAATTGAATATTTTGGATGTTCATGAGTTTCCACACCTTTGTTAAATTCTTACAGGTGACTAGAGCATGCATTATTGTTTCTGTCTTCAGTTTACATTTTGGGCAAATGTATTCGGATATATGCATTCTCTTATGTAGAATTGCATTCACTGGTAGTGCCCCTTTTAGAGCCTTCCATACAAAAAGTTGGATTCTTGCAGGGACTTTTAGTTTCCAAACTGCATTCCATAAATCAGAGTCTGAATCATCCCCTCTTACACTTAAGGTGGAATATGCAGACTTTGTAGTAAAGACCCCATCTTTAGTTGGGGTCCAAATTCTTCTGTCAATAGAAGATTCAGAGCTAAGAGGGATTTTTTTTATCAAGTCTGCTGAAGGTTGATCAAACACAACAGTTAGTTTAGCTGTATCCCATGTTCTTGTGTCATGGTTAATGAGATCACTTACTTTTAGATTCTTATCCGGAATTGAATTTGCTTTTGGTGTTGCAACTCCTTTCCCAGGTATCCAATTATCACACCATGGGTCTATAAAATTTCCTTCCCCTACTACCCATGTAATAAACGGTTTTATTTTGTTCATTGTGTTGTGAAGACACTTCCATACCCATGAGGCGTTATCCGGACAATGAGAATTCAAGATATCACTGTTTACATAGTATTTTGCTTTTAAAACTTGTGCCAGAAGTGATGCTGGATTTTCTATTAATCTCCAAACACTTCTAGCCATCATGGCTAAATTATTTATCTCACTAATTCTAAATCCCAATCCTCCTTCTTTCTTGGTTTTGCGAGATATTTTCCCAAGCGATGATATGCAATTTCTCTTCTTTGTGTTCGGATTCTCCCCCCACCAGTATCTATTGAGGTGAGAATCAATTTTTCTACACATGCTTTTTGGAATTAAAAATGTTGCCATTTGGTAAAGTGACATAGCTTGTCCCACATGCTTGATAAGTGTAGACTTTCCAGCCTGAGCTAGAAATTGGGTTAGCCAATTATTCACCCTTTTTTCCACTGCATTCAACAAGGAGATGTGGGTTTGTGTTTTAGATTTTAGGATGGAAATTGGAGATCCCAAATATTTCTCTCCTAGATTGAGAGTCGAGATGTTAAGGATTTTGGCTAACATTTTTCTATGCCTTGGATGAACTTTAGAACTAAAGAAGATCCCTGACTTGTGGAAATTAATCTCTTGCCCACTTGCATTGCAATATTTTTGCAGGTAGTTTTTGATAGCATGAAAGTCAGGGATGGTTGCCTTAGAAAAGAGAAGACTGTCATCCGCAAACAAAATGTGGCTAATGGAAGGACCAGTCTTAGCACATTTTATGCCATGTACCAGGTTAGTATCCTCCAAATGTTTAATATATGCAGTAAGGGCTTCAGCACATATAATATATAGATAAGGGGACATAGGGTCCCCTTGTCGTAAACCTCTTTCAGGTTTGAATTTTCCGATAGGACTTCCATTTAGAAGAATTGAATACGAAACTGTACTTATGCAATTCATAATTAGTCTAATCCATTTTGGATTGAACCCCAATTTTGCCATAGTTTTGGCCAAAAAAGACCATTCCAATCTATCATATGCCTTGGACATATCCAGCTTAATTGCCGCACTTCCAACTTTTCTTTTATTCTTTTTTATAGAATCTATTATCTCATGAGCTAGGATAACATTATCAGATATTTGTCTTTTTGGTATGAAGGCACTTTGGTTAGATGAAATCACTTTGTCCATCAAAGGTTTCATTCTATTAGCCAAAGTCTTTGATATCACTTTGTAGACAAAATTACATAGACCAATAGGTCTAAATTGGTCAGCTGAATCCGCCATAGGGTTCTTAGGTATTAAAGCTAAATTAGTGTGGTTAAACTGAGTAAGAAGATGTTCAGTCTCAAAAAATTGTTGAACCATTTGAGTAACATTTTTTCCCACAATATCCCAGTAGGACTGGAAGAAAAGGCCAGTGAAGCCATCTGGCCCTGGTGCTTTTTTTGCTCCCATTTGGAAAGCTGCTACCTTTATCTCCTCATCGGATAATGGGGTATCCAAAATATCATTGTCTAGATTAGACAATTTAGGTTTTATTGTGTCTAACACCACATCCTCGGTCATCGATTAGAGGTCTTGTATAGTTGGTTGAAATATGAGATGAACTCATCTCCAATTGCTTCTCTTGTAGTAAGCCAGTTATCATTTCTAGACTTTAACCAGGAAATATTATTTCTTTTTCTTCGAAATAAAGTACATTTATGGAAATAAGGCATGTTTTTATCCCCTTCATTCAACCATAACTCCCGAGACTTATCTTTCCACAGGATTTCTTCCAAAAAATACAAGTATGACAACTTATCAGTTAGAGTTGCAATATGCCTTGTATCCCCTGGATTGTATGTTTGGATCCTCTGAATTTCAGCTTTAGTATCTTGAAGAGATACATTTAAATTGCCAAAAGAGACTTTGTTCCATAATCTCAATTTGCTTTTAGCATGATTCAGTTTTTGTTTGAGTTGAAAAGCTTTTGAACCTGTCACATGTAGAGACCAAGCTTGTTCTATGTGAGAATGATGGGACCATCTTCTACGGACTACAGTTCACATACTGGACATTGCACGTCATGCCACAGATTTATTGCGGCAACAACATATATTTGTGCGCTGCCATTGTGGAACATGCACTAATTAGAAAAAACGTGCATCACAAATCAAAAATGCAACAAAGCATATACTTACATTAAAGATCCTTGAAACAGAAACAACTAAACAATAATAACTTGTACCAATCAAAATGTGTATTGGCATAAAACCCACTCAAAAAAAAAAGTCAGAACTTACAACAGAGTTTAACCCAGTTTTTTATTCTTCTTACAATAATGCAACTGCAAAGATCTCTATCTATCTCTGACTATTATCTGTCTTCTCCATGTTTAGCTCACACAAGTATCCTCTTCCCAGCTGATTAGTATCTTTGTTTTGTTAAAGAGATGAATAAATGATCATAATTTATCCATATAGACAGAGGAGAAGTGAAGAGAAGTACAGGCCTTTATTCATCAGCATTCATTGACTTGGGCGCCAGAGTTTGAAACTAAGGACAACAGACAGATCTTAAAAGCTCAGGTACCACTCACTACTTAATTCTGTCTTTTTATGCTTGAAACCTACCGGAATTAATTCTCCCTGAAAACCAGTTTACAAGAGAATGATCGTTAATGGTTTTGGCGCCCATCGGCGATAGCCGATATGTGACTATATTTCTCCTTAGTTTTGCTTCTTCTTTTTTTTTTGATCAGCAACACAAGAAGATGGATATGGTACTGAAGGGGCGTGCTTCTTATTCACCACCAAATGACAAGAAAGCTCTTAGTCTTTTTGTCATGATCTGGATAGTTTATTCCAGGTAAAAGCATATAAAATCTTGTCTATAAAATTGCACCCACAATATTTTGTTTAGGTCATCTGTGCATAATTTCAGGCACTCATGGATGATGCGCTTTCTGAAAATTACCAAGTGAAATTGAGTTAAACATTGTTTTAATGAACTAAAAATTGGAACAGATTTCACGCAGTGGGTTCATTCTTTGACACTTATCCAAATTATTCGTATGACTGGTCATCATGCTGGTCTACTCTGGTATGTACTAATTCTGCAACTTAGTAGTATCGCAAATGTTTGGCAGGAACTCAGGGAGGTGGTTATTGGCAATAACTTATTGCAGTATTAATTGAGTACTCTATTTCAATGGTGTGCAAATTCAGGGGCAATAGTCATGTCAAGCAAAACCATGAAGAGGTTAGAATCAAAAAGTCGCTTTCGTGGTGGTTTGGTGACCCCAAGACCAACAACTGGGAAACTAGTCTGTTGCTGGAGCTTCAAAAACAGGTTGCGAAATTGAGGCTTGAACTGGAGAAAAACAAATCTTATAAAGGAGTGACTAGTGATGCTTTGGATTTGATTTCTGATGTTTCTGACTTGGCGAGCAGCGTCAACAAGGGGTTTGAAGAAGATGGGAGGATCAGAAGCGAAAAGCACCGCCTGTCCGAAGAAGAGGTTGCAAAATTGAAACTTAAACTTGATAGATCACAATCCTCCTTAAAAGCATCTGAATCCCAGACAGCACTTCTGAAAGAGCAGAAAAAAACGCTAGAGGTAAATGTATCTGAACGCGATATGGAGATAAAGGAACTGAAAATAGCCATCTCTAATGCTGAGCTAAAATTTGAGAATGAAAAGTCGCAGCTACAGAAGGTAATACTAGCATTAGAACAGGGTCAAGAGGAACTAGAGACGAAACTGAAGAATTCGGAATCCAAGGTACGTAAATTAGTAGAGGAGTACAAGAGGGCTGAAGTTGAACATAATGAATTTCGAGTCTTGCAAAGAGACCGTGAAGCGGAGATGCGTATCGAGATGGAGAGACATTTGAAAGCAAAGATTGTTGAGAAAGGAAAGAGATAGAAGAGTTGAATAAGAACCTCGGTGAACTTAAAATCAACTTTGATACATTGAGAGCGGAGAGAGACGAGCTGGCCGCAAAGGTAACTTCGTTGGCGACCGATGTGGAGTCTAGAGATGAAATGATATGTCATATGGAAGAGCATTTTCGCAAGTTACACAACGAGCATGTGGATATGATATCGAGATGCGAGGGAGCTACGAAACAAGCCGAGGAGCAAAGAAAAGGTTGAGGAGATTGGAGAGGGAGGTGGAACGGCAGAGAGACATGATAGCAGAAGGAGCAGAAGAGAAGAGAGAAGCAATAAGGCAACTGTGTTTCTCCTTAGAACATTACAGGAATCGTTATTATGAGTTCAGGAACGCATTTATAGAGCTTACGAAACAGGCACCAGTATAAGACATTGCTTACTATTACAGGAAGTAGTAACTAACTCCATGTCTTTCGGTCATGGGACTGAGTAATGCTAGCTAGGATGAACAAATGCCGTCAGCTATGTTGTAAAGGCGCTCGCCTAGCTCGCCTAGGCGCCAAAGGCGCACTAAGCCTAAGTCGAGCGCCCGAGGAAACCAATTCTATGCTATTTTCCACGCTCACGCTTTAGGCGAGCGCGTTTGGAGCTTTTAGCGCCTAGAGGAAATGTTAGGCGCTAGCCTAAGCGCCAAAGGCGCCAAATAAGGTGAATAATTCTACTAGTGTCTAAGTTTTAGCTATATTTTCGATGATCATCATTCAACTCTGTTTCCTTTCTTTTTTTCTGTTTCCTTTTAAATCAAAATACAGAAGCAATGATGAAAATATATGGAAAGCTCATAACCGTGATTGAAGGTAATATGGAAACTTAATAAACGTGCAACTTAATAGTATTCTGTTTCCTTTTTCAAGGTTATATCATCAATTATTGCTAACATCGTATGACCAAAAAGATGGTAAGAACAGATTGATATAAAGGAGCTTGATTTTTATTTCCTTATGCAATTGTCAATGACGAAACTATAAAAAGAAAAATACTGATTTATGAATTATTAGTAACGTGATTCCGCGATTGACGAACATAAAAAGTGATTAATATTAACGTGATTGATCCTATTTATTTTTATTTCTTAATTTTAGCCATTGATAGTGAAATCAGTAATCGGTTTTACTATATAATTATAGAAATTGCACTGCAATCAATGATGAAATAAATGGAAATAAAAATCGAGAATAACATGATTGAAATAACTAGCTTCAATCAAGTCACATGGATAATGCAACAATTGTGCAATGTTCTTTGCCTGTATTTTCTAGCAAGTCACATTCGTACAGACAAAGGAAGATGATTAAATTCAGTTTTCTTTGTGTGGTGAAGCAGTTGAAGTATTACTTTTGATTTTGTGCATGTTCGCCTAGGGCGCCTTAGGCGCGCCTAGGCGGCTAGGCGCTAGGCGACACGTGGCTTGGCGCCTCGCCTCGCCTAGCGCCTAACACAACATAGGCCGTCAGAAGCCAACG
>JAJJWW010009873.1:0-98076 GCA_023531295.1 Papaver armeniacum
CAATATCCGTTCCTTTAAGTGCCGTTGACAACCCTAGTGAGAATCACATCATCGTAAAGAACATCTCAAAATATTGATTCATGGCTGAAAAATTATTTACAAAGATGAAGCGGAGAGAAAATAGATAAAGCCGTAAATTTGAAACTTTTATTAGCGTTGCAAACTCAATGTTACAACGAAATCATCGCAAACTGAAGATAAACGTTTCAAATGGACTGTTACAAAAGAACGATTGTCTTAAATAATCTAATCTTCGTAGTCTTCGGCAGCAGAAATATTTTCTCTGCAACTTTGATTTTCTTTTTCTGTTGGTCGCTAAACTTCCCCAAACTCTCTCTGTCCCCTTGTAAGACTCCCCAAAAGCCTATCTATACGTCAAAGACACCAATAATATCTTCAATTAATCCGAGAATAATTTCCTTAACTTTCTGCCATTTACGGGAATAATTCATTTTTTCTTTCTCTGCACACGTTATTCTGCAGCTCAACCACTTCAACCACGTTTTAGATAGAGTTAAACTCTCCAGCCACATGTAATCCTTCCAAATATAACCAGAAAATCCTGAGAAACCTTTTCCACTCTGTTTTACTTCAAACCCACGTGACATTCTTTTTTTCTCGAAACTAAATGAATTAGCAGCCCTGTTTCGTCTTAACAGGCTAATACATATCCAAACCCAACAAAAAATCCGAGAAAAACTCATCACAAATCAGCTCAAAGGTACAAATCTTGTCCATAGATTCTAGATCTATATAAACACACACTTATTAGGTTTTTACAATGCTTGCCTGCTCTGATACTAATTGAAAAGGAGAGGGTACCAAATATACTACCAAAATTTTCTTTTGTGAACCTATATGGACAATTACTTGTAGAATCAATGAGTATAGATCAACTGAAAAGATCCGTGTACCAAATTTTAAAACAAGTTCTTTGGACGATTGCAAAAATTAATATCCAAGAACAACCTATTATGTATCCGAACTGTACACGAACCGAGTTATAATAATAGAAAGTCTTGTAATCTATATTTCAAGAAACGAAGAAAAAGTCTTGTAGGTTCTTTACAGTTTGTGCTTAATAAATGTCTAGGTTATTTAAACATACTACTTGTGATATTTTCATTATAGAGATTAATTATCGATCAATTAGGTGTATCTTCTTGGGTTACAACTCACGGCACCATGGTTACAAGTGTTATGAACCAACTTATAGACGTATATTTATTGCTTAACATGTTGTGTTTGATGAATCTATCTTTCCATTTGCAGGTAATGTTTTCTCCACCAGCACCACTACTGGTGACTCCTATACACCTCTCATCATTGGTTGTCTTTGATGCATGTCCATAACCTATTTTTATAGAACATGCAGTTGTAAACACCACCGTCCTCAACTTCTGGCCTTCTTGCAACTTCAACTTCGAGGGACTGGTCACATATACATTACTAGTATCAGCACCAACTATTATTGTTGCTCCTCAACTTGAAGCTGTTACTGCAGAAGTTCCTTCCCCCGTTACATCTCTTATATATACCCACTACTACTATCACTATACAAGGGATGCACACTCGTTCGAAGTCAGGGATATACAAGAACAAAGTGTACGCTGCGAGTCGTAATCCGTTAGTTCTTGCTGTTGAAGTTGTTACGACATGTGCTTCTTAGGCGTTTAAATACTTAGAATGGATAACTGCAACGATTAGTGAACTTAATGCTTTACTTCAACAGGGAAATTGGATTTTGGTTCCTCGCATTCCATCGATGAATGTACTTGGAAATAAGTGGGGTTTCACATTAAAGCGCAATGTTGATAGCACAATAGCTTGTCACAAGACTAGGATAGTTACAAAGGGGTTTAACCAGCAATATGGTGTTGATTAAACAACCACATTTAGCCTAGTGATAAAATTTGCAACTTTAAGAACAATTATAGCACTAGCTGTATCTAACAAATGGGTTATTCGACAACATGATGTCAACAATGTGTTTCTTAATGGAGTTCTTAATGATGAAGTTTACATGATCCAGCCGCCAAGATTTATTGATTCCTCTCATCCTACACATGTGTGTAAACTAAAGAAGTCCATCTATAGTTTAAAAGAATCTCGGCGAACATGGTACACTCGGCTAAATCATTTTTTGCTCACCAAAATTCAAAATATTCTCCCTAGCTCTTTGCTTGTAATAGTCTTGTCTCACACTATACCGATATTTCAAAGATTCTTCTAAGCTAGCCTTAAGATTTATTTTTTTTGCTAGGTCAAAATGGTTTATTAAGCAAAAAAACGTAATTACAAGAATTACAAAATGGAAGGTTCAAGGCCTCCCCACCCCCATAAACCAAAGGGGAGAAAAAATAACATCAAAATAGCTAACAAAATTAAGCTCTTAAACACTCAAAAGAAGAAAAATAGAAAAAAAAAAAAAAAAAAAAAAGAGCCGGAGAGAGAAAAAAAGCCGGAGCGGCGATTTCATGGCGGATGGGATTTTGGGAGGGAATTTGAGTTTCGATTGATCACTCTGTTCCTCTGTAATTTGATATCCATCCTTTCTTTTCTCTATCTTCTCTTCTCCATGCACCTATCCAACAGACTTGTTTCTCAGCTGTGATGGTTGGAACTCGTTCTAGGGTTTCTACAGCTTCGAGTTTTCGATCTTCTGTACCTCTCGATACTGTAGCCAAACCCTCCCCATCTGCTCTTAGGTCTAGGGTTCCTGCTGCTGCTGGTAATCAATCATCTGCAACGCCTTCAAACGTACCCAGACCCCCACCTTGCACAGATATCGCAACTCCACATCATGCTCTAACCAACGCAGCTAGTCTTGTTGTTAAAGCCCCGGTGATTCAATCTTCTGCAATCCCATCAGCGTACACCCCCTTCAATGCAGTTATCTCTGATACTGCAGTTTCAGCGATCCCGTCAGCGAGCAACACACATGTACATGGCTATTCCAGTTCATCATCTAAGGCTGACGACTCCGCATTTCACCAATGCCCCTTTGCTGGGTCAGATGGCTGCAGAAGTGGTGTGGGAGGGAGGGGATATATCAAAGGTTACCTTCTCACGCATCTCAGGGACAAGCATTACCCAACGGAGGAGGCCAAAGAGAAGTGTCGTCTGAGGATAAGCAATGACTTGGATGTGTATCAAGCTTGGGAGAATTCACTGCAAAGTATGCAAATGTGGCTTTGCCACCCTTGCATGCTCATACATGGTTGGAAGAAGAAGTGTGCCATGCACAAAGGGGACGAAACTCAATGCCCTTTGACAGGAAGAACTGTCGACTTCCTAATTCATGGTATTCCACGGCCTGTCGTCCCTACTGTTGACGAGGTTGTTCTGGACTTGGTTGGTGTTTATGTGGCTTCTGTTCTCCCTCCTGTTAATCTTTCTTTGGTTGACAAGGTTTTACGTTGCCAAATCTCTACTGTCAGCAGCATTCCAGCTAAATGCAGGCTTAGTTTTGCTAGAGTTTTTGCCGCAGAAATTCAGAGAGTGGTTCGTAATCCCGCGGATATCTCTTGCTGGATTAAGCTCCTGTTGTTTCCTGTGTGTACGTTGCGACGTTACACGCCCACTTGCAGCAAAGAAGAACGTTCAGGCACTAGGAAGAGGGTGCAGGTGGCTGCAATCCTCTCGGCTTTGAAGCAATGGACAGAAACAGATGGGTGTGCGTCTCTGGTTCAAGCTGCATTGGAAGAACAGGAGGCTATACATAAGCTAAGGGCTAAAGACAAGAAAAGGACACCTCGTGCTATGACAGTGGAAGATATGGAAAAGGCTAATCTTCAGGTATGCCGTAGGAAATTGAGTAACGGTTTATATACGGCCGCGATTCGCACTTTGACTTCAAGTGGTGTTGCTTCTCCCAACGAAGCCACTTTGCTTGAGTTGCAAGCTATGCATCCTTACGCGCCACCCCCTTTGATACCATATGCACCTGTTGCCCATGAGCCCTTCGCTGCATCTAATGATTTGGTCTTGGATAAGCTGAAAAGTTTTCCTAGAGGGACGTCGTGCGGAAGAGATGGTCTTCGGGCCCAACACCTTATTGATGCATTGGGAGGGGCTGCTGTAGCGGTTTCAGGTGAGCTTATTACTTCTATTACGGACCTTGTAAACATTTGGCTCGCAGGGGGTTGTCCGCAAGTACTGGGTGAGTTTATAGCTTCGGCCCCTCTCACACCTCTTGTTAAACCTAATGGGGGCATCCGTCCGATTGTTGTGGGCACTATTTGGAGACGTCTGGTTTCCAAAGTAGCCGCTTCTCATGTCGGTAAGGTAATGAACAATTATCTTGGTGACTATCAGTTTGGCGTAGGGATACCCTGCGGCGGTGAATCCATTCTGCATGCAGTTAACCGGCTCTTGGAAGTCAAAGGTGACTCTACTTCCATGTCTATGCTTCTGGTGGACTTCTCTAACGCCTTTAACCTGGTAAGTAGGTCTGCTATGATTAGAGAGGTTAGAAAGCATTGTCCTTCGATCTCGAGGTGGGTTGAGTTTTGTTACGCGTCCCCTGCTAGGCTATATTATATGGATAAAACTCTTTCCTCGGCTCAGGGAGTTCAACAGGGGGATCATCTTGGTCCCATGTTATTTGCTTTGACACTACACCCCCTCATACATACGATCGCTGAGAGGTGCACCTTAGATCTTCAGGCTTGGTATTTAGATGATGGCACCATAGTCGGAGATACTTTGATGGTGGCTAAGGCCTTAGACATTATCCAGCAGGAAGGTGTTCACTTGGGGTTGCATCTCAATGTTTCTAAGTCGGAGATTTTCTGGCCTTCCGTTGATAGTAGAAGGTTAGTTGATGGTGTTTTTCCGCCTAACTTGCATCGTCCCCTCGATGGTGTTAAGTTATTAGGTGGGCCAGTTAGCCGGGATCCCCAGTTTTGCAGAAACATGGTTGTCAAGAGGGTTCAGAAGACTATCGCATTGATGGATGCGGTGATGAAGTTGAAGGATCCACAAGGGGAGTTGCTTTTGCTAAGGAATTGTTCTGGTGTCTCTAGGTTATATTTCGCCTTGCGTACTACTAAACCTGAGTTTTTGGACGAGGCATAGGTGATTTTTGATGACCATCTTAGACAGTTTCTTAGACACTTGATTACGGGAGACGGGCCAGGTTTTGGTTTGCTGCAGCAGAGACTAGTTACGCTTCCTATTAAGGACGGTGGTTTTGGGGTGTACACTATAGAGGACACGAAGCAATATTGTTATTTAGCTTCTTTTTTTCAAACGAGATCTCAGCAGGGGACCATCCTGAGACACTCTGGGGTTTCGGGCCTAAGCTTCAGTTTTGAGTACGCTGTGACATGCTTCAATCAGATATGTGGTATTGGTGATTCTTTTTTACGCATTGATGATACTGCTCCCCACTCTATGAGCTCTTTGGCAGTCAAATACTTTGATGTTGTGAAGAAGAACATACCCTTTCAGTTTAACATGTCTAAGCGTGATTCAGCCCTCTGGCAGAGTAATAGAGTTAACCATGCTCAAGATTTCTTGTTGGCTATGCCTATTGACGGGCTTAATCAGACAATTGGTGCCAGCGTTTTCGTTTCGTTTCGCAGTATAGGCTCGGGATTCCCCTCTTTGAGAATGGAGACTTGTGCTCTGTTTGTGGTGCTGGGATGGATATCTTTGGAGATCATGCTTTACACTACAAGCAAGGGGTCGGGATCAAATATAGGCATGACCTAATGCGTGATACCTTTGCGGATATTTGTTATCGTGCGAGTGTTCCAGCCAGAAAGGAAGTAGACGTGGGGCTCCTTTCGGATGATGGTTCGGCTTTACTACCAGCGGATATCCTTGTGTATGGTTGGGACAATGGATACGATATGTGCTTGGACGTCACGGTTGTTTCCCCCTTCACTGGCACTTGGGAGCGTAATTTTGATCTTGGACGTGCTATGGATAATGCGGTGGCGAAAAAGAGGGCCAAGTATCTGGAGAAATGTAAGTGTCGAAAGCGGGGTTTAGGGTTCTTGCTTTCACGACCTTAGGTGGTCTAAAGGGAGTGACACCATGAGGAGTTCTTTTCATAGGATAGGTGTGGTTCTTAAAAGGTTGAGAAACTATATGTCTAGTCATGATGAAAATTTGTTTAAAAAAATTTCGTTATTTGGAGATTTTGTTTTTTTCATAGGATAGGTGTGGTTCTTAACAAAGGGATTGGAGCCGCAAGGAAGTTGCTTTGGGTTTCTTGTCGCTAGGCTTCCTTCCAATAGTTGTAAATTCCTTGTTGTTGATGATGATTAATAAATTTGTTTAAAAAAAAAAAAAAATACCTAATTCCCATTCAACTCTAAACCAAATAACTAAATTGCAGAATTAGCTTTATGTTGTTGCTAAACCAAAAAAAGTTGTAGCTTTATGTTGTTGGCTATAGATTTCCCAATCCTACGCATGCCCGGAGATCTCCCTTGTTGCACTTTAATCCCCAACGCACTACTATCATGTTCCGCAGTTGTCTTCATTGGAGTCTCCATTCTTTTTGATTGATCATGTATTTCTTTGAAATACTCCTCTCTAAAAACTAAATCCTTCGAAAACTTCTGTTGAATATCAAATTGTTTTATTGTACAAAGAACCTCATGCTCCTCTTTAGTTAACTGAACAAAATTAGTAGTATTTTCCTTAGGACTAGGCGAATTCTCATGGGTTTTGTGACCTAAATTATTAGGCCCATCACCCATTGTTAGGTCCACGCTAGGATTAGGTTTTTGCAAATTCAGTTCCGTGTGTAATTCCAAATCTTTAGGCGTAACTAAATCAGATCCACTTTTCTTAATTTTGGGAGATTTTTCTGCATGCAAATCTTTAAGATTCGGTTGCAAAATATTCTCAACAGAATTTTTATTATAATTACGCCCTTGATCTTGAGAATCCTTATTAATTGCATGAGGTTTCTTTACTTGCAAATCGTGGTTATTAGCTGGCAAATCCGAAACTTCCAAATCAGGTTCATGAGCCTTTATTTTCTCATTAAAAGAGAATCTTTACTTGCTGGAATTGTAGATTGACGTGAATCTTTCCCTTCCAAAATATTTTTTCCTTCCAAATCTGTTTCCTCCAAAAAAAAAAAAAAAAAAAAAAAAGGAAACCTACCATTCAAATCAGAAATAGCTTGGGTTTCCTTTTCCGTGTTAGGGCAGTGCGAATTTGTGCACACTCCTTAACGAGTGGGCACGTAACATTTTAATCTCAACCATTGATTTTATTTAGGGAGTTATGTAGCTAGGGTTGTGATTCTAAACATGGAGAGTAATGTGGCCATCAGTTAAATAATCAACCAATCAGAAAACTATGTGAAATACGTGTGAACAAATTTGTACTCGTGTTAGGGACAGTTTGTGTTACCTTCAAATTTGCCTCATCAACTTTTTGCATACGTGTTTTTAGTTTTGCTTCTTGTTTAGCCAATCTCCTGGCTTCACGTTTTATCCAAAACCTCTGTAGCCACTAAATCCCAATCTTGCGAACCAATGCTGCCGTCAATACTATCATCATCAGACCCAACAGAAAATTCATCCTCTTCCATGTTCACTCCATTGTCCTCATCCACAAAACCCAACTCCGAATTGAGGATCTCATATTTATTAGCATGAATTTCACCTGAATTTAGCACTTCATCCACCTTTGGAGTTGGATTAGATGGAGAATTAACCACTGAAATTGTAGGTACGGACTCATCTTGCGGAGGACCACTACCCTTGCCTTTCTTCTTCCCTTTGACTTGCCAACCCTTCCCAGGTTGCGCATTACTTTTTTGCACCTTGCTAGGTTGCTCAGCATCAGGTTTGAGTACCTTGATAGCAACCTTGCACTCCTTGAACTCATGACCAATGATTTTACAATGGCTACAAAATTTTGTTTTTTTTTGAATATCCACTTCCTGATTAAAACTTCTACCACCGGATATGAGGGTGATTTCATCAGGAACTTCAAAAGAGAAATCAATATCAACTAGAACAGATGCAAAATATCCGTATTCATGATTTAAAGTTCTTTCATCCACAACAATTAGATTACCTAGCATCTTACCTATGGACATAAGAGATTTTTCTGTCCACAATTCAACACATAAACCTGGAAACTTAACCCAAACCATAACATGGGAAGTTTTTTGTCTAGCTGGATTGAAACCTGGAAACCACTCTTGAATATTAAGAACTTGATTCTCCACAATCTATTTATCTTTTCCTTTAAGAATCTTCACTATATCTTCCAAAGACTCCAACTTAATAATGAAAAAACCTTTGAGCATAGGTACAAATCAGCACCTCTCATCAGTAATATTCCATTGTTGAAGAAAAGATTTCTTAACATCAGCGAAAGATAGATCTTTTGAAACCAATCTTCCTATTAAACTAAACCTCCATATCTCACAACCTTCATGAAAAAACTCTGTAGGAATCACTAAAGTTGGTTTACCCTCTACCAAAGTAGAGTTTGGTAATGTTTTTGGATCAATAATAGAGTTTTTGAAAACTTTTTTGTTGGGTTTTAATATATCAGCATAAGAAGTCTTTGTTTTTTGACTTGAATCAGATGCCTCCCCCATCCTAAATCATCCAAAGATGATCTAGAACAGAGAAAGCTTGATGGAAAACGTTAATGTTTTGTAGAAACTCAAAAAAATCGCTAGAGCAATTTTTAGGAGAGAGAATAAACTTCTACCCAAGAGTTTCTCTAGCCTTAAGATCTATACTATCAGTATTATGCATGTTACAGGAGACATCATCAATCTGTTTCTGGATATCATTTATATGAGTTTAAAAGTTTCCAAAGGAACTCAGGTTTCACTGCTTAAGAGCCATTTTAACATTATACGAGCATCTAGTGTGTTTATAAGTAGTCTTTGACCCATTCTCGCTAGTTTTCCAGTTATGATCAGTAATTATACATTTGCAGTTATTATACATTTGCAGTTATTATCACTGAACCAACATCTATTAAACCTTAGAGGCTTTCTAGTTGTGTTATCATCCATAAAAGTAAGTAATAATATCGAAGCATGGTCACTAGCTACACTAGTCAAATGATAAACAATGGCATTAGGGAAAAAATCAAACCAATCAGAATTAACTAAAGCTCTATCAAGTCTTTCTATATTGATAGACTCCCCACTCTTGTGATTGCTCCAAGTAAATGAGTTTTCTATGAAGTTCATATTAGTGAGTCCTAAATTGTCCAAGTGATTTTTCACCTTATCAAGCTGACTTTGAGGAATTAATTTGCCACCGACCTTTTCCTCTTGTCTTATTATGAGGTTCAAATCTCCTAGAATCATCCATGGACATGTATATCTAATTGGTAAGTTCTCAAGATAATCCCACTCTCTATCCCATCCTACATCATCTAGGGAACCATATATACATTCAATTGGGCAAGGCGTGACCGCTTCTAGAATCCATATTAATTAAGACAGATAACAAATTAAAATTCATGTCAACCATATCAATATGAACTCCATCTTTCCAAAGCTTAAAAACACCCCAAGATGCACCTACTGGATTGACATATAAATAGTTCATGTAATTATAAGAATGGGTAAATCTCTCCATTTTCACATTCACGGTTTTAGTCTCTCACAAAAAGATAATATCCGAATCATGGGCTCTAATAATTTCTCTTAGATGTTGTCTAGTGTATTTGTTGCCAAACCCCTGGACATTCCAAGAAAGGATTTTCGTGATTTGGGTATTTAGGTTACAGTTAAACCTAATTCTTTGAGCTATGCAGTCCAAATGCATCCAGATATTATAATCAACCCAGTAATTCCAAAAACAACCAATGAATTTAAACTAATAAAATGAACAACTCAAAAGAGAAATAAATTTAAAAGAAATTGCGAGTTTTTTTACAAACCTGATTTGTTGTACTCCTTCGTGTTTCAGTAGGGGTTGAGTGGTAGGTTCCTTCACTGCCTCTTCTATTTTCTGCATCTGTCATGTTCAAATCTACCCTATTGTAGGTTGTAGTAAAATTTTCCATATGAAAAACTCTACCAATCTGGTAAAATTAATTGACATCATTCTGCACTAGATTGTTATCCAATTAAACATAGTTATCCTCTATAGAATCATCTTTGGTTCTTTTATTCTTCCTCGGGTCAATCCCATCTTCACTTTCATAATCAAATCCACTTGAAGATCCATTCATCCCATCCACTCCTCCCATTTTTTCTTGGTTCCGCAGCATCTCTTCCACCATACGAGCATGTTTTGCATAATACTCCTCAAACTCTTTCTTTGTCATGCCGTAAATAAAAATATTCCACGCAATCTCTTCACACCTCCTCTCATCATGTTCAATCACATAGCAATGAGGGTAGATATTTTTGGCTGTCTTTCAAAGTGATATTTGACCATATTTTTCGTTTTGCAACATTTATAATCCATACTCCTCTCCCTAACGGTTTACTCAAATCAACCAAAACCTTCACCGTAACCACCCTTCCTTTGATTGTAACACTTTTCTTTCCATCAACCAACACCTTTTAACCAATTTTTTGAATCATCTAATCAATAATACCATCATCAATGTCTTCTAGTGAGTGATTGCGAAATATCACTGAGAAAACTTGGTGAGTGAACTTGTAATCTTCTAGAGGTATCGAGTTATCACACTCCGAACAACCAACATATAATAGATAACCCATGGGATTCTCTTATACACTTTTTGCATGTCTTCCTTTGATTTGTAATTGAATACAAACATATTAGATCCCATGGTACTGATTTCCACTTTCTTATATCCCCTCCTTATTTTACTGACCTCCTTTTGAACATCTTCATAATTAACGTCATCTTTGTGTATTATCTTGCCAATAAGACAATTGCTTTATTTTTTAGATGCTTTATCGATCTCTTTAGATGAAATCAAACTACCTCTCACATTCTTGATTTGATCCAGGTTGAGATTAGTTTCCTTCATCCTTCTGGCTAGAGCTGTGAGTTGCAAGTTATTGGTTTGCGCTATCTTCTTATTATAATTGCTTTTTCTTTTTTTGATTTTTTTTCTGTGAGGTAAATACTTCTTCCTTCTAAACCTTATATAACTAGATTTAGGGTTAGGGTTTCTCTTACTACTAACCAAATTTCCAAAATTAATCCAGTCACTTAATTCATCGCCAACAATATCTTCAAAAATTTCCGGAAAAAATATTGACTCTAATTCAGGTATTTGAAAATTCATTTCCCGTCATCATTTTGAAACTGCAACTTTGGTTCTGATCCAAGTTTTTTGATTTATGTTTTTGGAATGAGTTGAGATGAAGACTGATAGCAAATCCCACTAATTTGTGTATCATACACGAGGACATTAATAGAACAAAAAAACATCACTGTTAATTGCAACTACTTTTTGAAGACATAAACTTATCCATGACAGATGAGAAAGTCACCACTGAATGGAAGAAGAATGAAAATCCCACACCATTGTTCCCAAACAAATCACCATTAGATCACCACTAAACATTACCCCAGCACTGCAAAACATGAGAGAAAGATTAGTTCCTCATGATATCAATATATTAGTGAAAAGGCGAGGGTACCCAAATATACCTCAAGCTAAAACTTTTCCTACGTATAAGTCCTTTCTCCGAAAGTGATTGTCTATGGACTGAGTCGAGACAATACAACTAATCGGTTCACACTTCGTGTGATCGTCTATGGATACAAGATCGAGGCAATACAACAACGAAGTATGTTACTTAATAAAAAGGTTCAGACTTAACAAAACACAATAGGATTCACTTATCAAGTAAATAGGAATTAACGTTTGTGTGATTTACTTTAATTATAATAAAACAATTATAATGAAATATAAAGTAAATGACAACAAGATTTTGTTAACGAGGAAACCGCAAATGCATAAAAACCCCGGGACCTTGTCCAGAATTGAATACTCTCAGGATTAAGCCGTTACACAAAATTACACCTAACTTCGTATAGTTGAGACCAAGCAACTAAACCTATAGTTCACCTAGTTTCGTTTGTATTCCCACGCCTCCGACCTATGAATAAGTCACGTACTTGGAACAATTCCTTTGGTTCGTATTCCAAACAGTAAAGGAACAACAAATCTGTTTGGTATCAACTCTATTCAACCAAGTGATATGAGTCGGACAAAGGCTCTTCTGTTTATCTTAACATAAACTCCTTCGTCAGGTCCTTAGATCTATCTTATGTTCAATTACCGGAGTAATCGTTTAAGATTAATCCAACAACACTATTAATCCAAAGAATTGTGTTGATGCCGATCTACTCAATTAATCAATACAATCTATCACAAGGATAAACCGATTATTAATTGGATCATCTTTTTACCGAAACAAGTATTGTGCACACCAAAGATTATGAACCCACAAATCAGAGATCTTCAATATCTTCTTCGTCTTCAAATCTTCTTAGATCTTCAATAAAAACCTGCACACAATCACTTGAATCTCTTGTGATCAATCACGCACAGAACGGAGTCTGTTAACAATGGATTATCACAAGATCGTCTTTAGAACTAACAACAGTCTAAAGATCCCTGTCGAAACTCTGAACTAGTTTGAGTGAATCTTATATCAGAAGAGAAGATTCTCAAGCATAAACATACTAGGTGCAATCAAAGTTCAACCACCGTTAGTCAATCAAATCAATGAAAACAAAAGATAAACCGCAATTATCTAGTTTCCCACCAACTTACTCTTAGAGCTTCTCAATCCCAAAGAAGACGTTAAAGCGAGCATTAAGGCGTAAGAGATTTCTCCTAATTAGGTTACTCTCCTCTCCGAATAGGCGGCTACAACTGGAATTAACAACACAACAAAGAGGAAGTTTGTTGTTATAAAGGATTAGTTTGCTAGAAAGGCAAACTTCAAGTATTTATAGACAAGGAAGTTTGGTCACCAAGTAATTTCCAAAACCGAAAATATTCTCAAGATATTCATTAAAGCACAAATTCGGTTTCCATAATGAAAACAAAAGATAAACCGCAATTATCTAGTTTGTCCAAAAATAATGATCGAAATCTAGGCTACATTCCCTAACCCTCTCAACCTTACATGTGCACCAAACCAAGTCCTCCTCATTCCAATAACAAACAAGCCAGAATAACACAACAAAGAGGAAGTTTGTTGTTATAAAGGATTAGTTTGCTAGAAAGCAAAAAATCTCTAATTAGTAAATGCACATTACTAATTCTTATTTTCCTAAAAATGAAGTTAATTACCTTAATTCAAAGATTCTTAACTTATTTATGTTTCGATCCTGGGATTCTCTTCCCTTGGCTATTAAGGAATAACTTTGAACAATTAAATAATAAACATTCATAGCACGTGTTCAAAGTATGTCGACATATTAACTTTATAAGTTCTCTTTCACACTTACAACCTTGAAACCGATTTGCAACACTTCCAAACAAGTTTAGAATTGGTTCATCTGACTTTCAAGAACCATGCGATTGATCAAATAACATTCAATCACAATCATGGGTTTAACGGTTCTACCAAAACAAGTTTCGGTTCTACCTTCCATGTGAGTATTGTGCATAGTCACACTATCTTTCCAAAATTCGGTTGACTAGGTACTAGGATCGGTTCCCCACATATGGTATCTAAATTATATGTGTTGCACATGTCCATACGATCGGTTCCCCTTTGCCTAAAAACGTGTTGCACATGTTTATAGGATTGGTTCCCCTTTCTGCTATAAACCTTGCTGCACCTCATACAAGGATCGGTTCCCCTTTGTGATGTACTGCACCTCTTACTAGGATCGATTCCCCTTTACCATATTTGGTCAGACATAAAATCACAAACCCGATCATATCATCTCAAGTGATTACTTAAGATCGGTTTTACTAATAAAAGTTATACCCAATACATAAGTCAGGCCTTTGTGAATAGTTTTACCAAGAACACAACAAGTTATGAACGGTTATACTAAATCACACATATTGGATGTTCACAAGATATACAATGAATAACAATCCCAATAATGCCTGGTGATTTCCTTTTCGATTCACAAACAAGTTTATGAACTTACTTCCTTAGAACACATGTAAAACATTGTTCCCTAGGATGAAATCCTCACCTCATACCCATACATAATCACAACAGCCGTCAAATGATTAAGGCGATGTCTTATCTACAAAGTTTAATGGTTAAGCAATAAACCTTGTATTGTATTCCTTAATACTATGTCTATCTAGAGCAGTGTAGTCAAAATCGCTCTCCAAGGCCGATTACTCGCCGAGTAATCGCTACAGGCTATATGACCGAGGCGATTTCCGATTCCAAGCCATTTCCTATTTTTAGTGATTAAGGCGGCCGATTTGGACATATTTTTGAGCAAAATGAGCTAACGATTTTTCCGAGTTGGCCTTGCAAGCACTAAAATAAGAAAAGAAATTTTTTGTAACCCCTCAGATGGGAGTTCTCAAATAGAAAAACCTCTAAACACTTGATAAATACGTTAAATATAACAATATTACAAACTTAATTACCTGGTAGTGTTAAAATTTTATTAATTAGGTACAAATCATGACTTATGAGCATCAATATATAAATTTTTAATAAATAGATTCCGAGTATTAGTCCGAGTTTTGACGATTTCCAAGTCCGAACTTATTGCTCCTCGCTCCAAGCTCCCCAACCGAGTAGGACCGAGGAACGATTTCGATTACTTTGATCTAGAGTTCAAATATGCTTCGCAATTTTGTTTTCAATATGCACGACTTGAAACATACGTTAGGGAATAAAACAGTTCAAGTCAAATATCACTAACCTCATGTGGAAGGATGATTGTTGTCGTTGTAGCTCCTTGCTTCTTCACATCTTCAAGTCTTCGCAATACTTGTAAAGTCTCATTATCCTAATACTTTCAATCTAACCTATACGAAGTTGACTCTAGTACATAATCAAGCGACTCTTAACATGAGTTTTGATCCACTAAAATATGACAACCAAACTTGACATACCAACGCTTGGTGGGTTCAACCGAGCTATGCTCTAACAATCTCCCCCTTTGTCAATTTTAGTGACAAAACTCTTACATCATATGGATAAACAAATTACAAGAATTCATTACACATACGCTTGATTCCCGATTCAAAAGCACAGTAAACTGCTTACATTCAATCCTTGAAAATGTCGTTGTTGACATTATAATAACAAAGCTAATACCCCCCTAAGGAAGATAGGTAGATATTTAATCCGCACATCTTTGTTATACCAATTCATATGATATGTTACTCCCCCTTAGTCTGTGCTTTCACTCTTTCATTTAGATAAAATGTTTAAGCACCAATGTTCTTTTCCTTAGCGATACCAATCAATATAAAATCAATGCTAGTATCACTTGTTTAATCCATATATTTCTCCCCCTTTTTGTCACAAAATGACAAAGAACCGAAAAAATAAAGGACAACACGAAAAGAATCTTACAAATATCAAAATAGACTTGCAATCTGTAGAGTTAGGCACGAGGGTTCCACACACCATGTTATGATAACCAATATCAAAAACCGAAACTACAAGTAGTTTTATTTTGATATGTTACCAAGGAAACAATTGTCCGATTTTTTTTTTCCATTTTAGTTTAGCAAACCAAAAATCAACTAAGCACCTTAGTCCCTTTGCTAAACCGATTGTACAAAAACAATCGCTTAATTCGATAAGACCAAAATAAAGATAACTCTATTTTTCTCATCAGGTTCTAATTATCCATAAACTTAGACCTTTAAATTTTAAACAAGACAAGTACTAGGTTATTTAACTAGCATTTCTTGTTAAGGCATTCGATTAGACTAATAACCGAAACCTCACTTCGATAAGTCTAACTAAGATCAGAATTAACTTAGTTTCTCTTATCCGAAATCAAATTGGACTAAACAATTCATCTAGTAATCTTTTTACTTCGTTAATCCATAAATAATTCATACAAACTAAATAAATCAACTTGCATAATTATTCACCTCAACCAGAAGCAATTGAAACAACATAGACATTAAAAGCACCGTAATTGCACCGAACTTTTGTAAGCCTAAACAATTGATATCACACAATAAAGCAAGATAACAATAGTTTTTCTTAACCGGAACCAATTGAATCACAAATACATCCACACACACATCATGGAATAAACATCAATTGAACCGAAATTTTGTTAAGCAAAAGCAAGAAATATATATGAAATAAACTCAGGCTTTTCTTAAATAGGAAAAAAATTAACTAACAAGATTGTTACCTCAAATTTCGCATCCACTTCTCCAATATGATTGCATCTTCGTCCAGGGAGAATTGATATCGAAATATCATCATGTTGTCATCCTTATGCAAAGACAAAAGAATAACAACAACTAATCCGGTTTCAACGGTTGCAAGCAAAAGTTGAAAACCGGATCCACAAGGTACTAATGTACCTTGACAATCCCTATGGATTTCCTTAGATTTTTGAAAGTTGCTCTATCTAAGGGTTTAGTGAGAATATCAGCTAGTTGAAGCTCGAATGGAACATACTCTAATTTGATAACACCATTCTCATATAATTCTCTGATAAAGTGATATCTAATATCTATGTGTTTAGTATGGGAATGTTCAACAGGATTCTCAGTCAAGTGAATAACACTTGAGTTATCACAAAGGATGTTCATAGTTGAAATATTTATTGCATAGTCAATGAGCATCTGTTTCATCCATAGTAGTTGGGTACAACATATACCAGCAACAATGTATTATGCTTCACAGGTTGATAAAGACTGTGAGTTCTGTTTCTTGGTGTGCCAAGCAACAAGATTTTGACCAACATAGAAGCAACCACCAGAGGTGCTTTTTCGATCTTTTACACACCCTGCCCAATCAGCATCTGAATAGGTAACAAGACTGTTGTTTGTATCCATAAAGTATGATAAGCCATAATCTAGGGTACCATTAACGTATCTTATGATTCGTTTTACAACTTTAAGATGTGACTCTTTAGGATCTGCTTGAAATCTGGCACAACATCCCACACTGAGAGCAATGTATGGTCTTGTTGCAATTAAGTATAGCAAGCTTCCTATCATGGATCTGTATAGTTTTTGATCAACAGATTTTTCTCCTGTATTGGATTGGAGTTTCCTAGTAGTTGGCATTGGAGTTGCCATAGGTGTTGAATCTTTTAATTCGAATTTTTCAACTAAGTTCCTTGCATATTTTTCTTGAGAAAGAATAATATTGTGTTTTTGTTGTTGTATTTGCAAACCAAGAAAGTATGACAATTCTCCGACATTACTCATTTCGAATTCTTCACTCATAAGATTTAGGAATTCATCTGTTAAAGATTTTGAGGTGGATCCATATATGATGTCATCTACATATATTTGTTCTATAAGAACATTTTTACCACTCCACTTGGTGAAAAGTGTTTTATAAGCACCACCTCTAGAGAATCCCTTTTGAAGTAGAAAGGATGTCAACTTGTCATACCAAGCTCTTGGAGCTTGTTTTAGACCATACAAGGCCTTTTTAAGTTTAAAGACATAGTCTGGGAACAATGAATTTTCAAATCCTTTTGGTTGATCTACAAAAACTTCTTCTTTTAGATCCCCATTTAAAAAAGCAAACTTGATATCCATTTGAAACAGTTTTATCTTAAGATAGCAGGCATAAGCAAGTAAAAGTCTAATTGATTCTAAACGAGCAACAAGAGCAAAAGTTTCATCAAAATCAATACCTTCAATTTGAGAATATCCTTGAGCAACAAGCCTGGCTTTGTTTCTGACAATTGTTCCAAATTCGTCTGATTTGTTCTTGTAGATGCACTTAGTTCCAACAATGTTTACTCCTGCTGATTTTGGAACAAGTTTCCACACTTCTTGCCTTTTAAACTGATTGAGTTCCTCATGCATAGAGTTTACCCAAGCTGGTTCACTGAGTGCTTCCTCAATATTTGTTGGTTCTATTGAAGATAAAAAAACATGAATAGTGACAGACATTCTGAAGTTCTCTTCGAGTCATAACTTTGGCATTGGCATCTCCAATAATATCTTCAGTAGATTGTCTTTGATGTACCCATTTGGCAGTTTTTTGGACGATACTTTCAGTATCATTGGGTTGTTTAACAATACTTTCATTATCATCTTTATCATCAATGTCACTAATTAGAGGAACCACAGTTGGTTCTTCTTCAGTCTGTTTTTCTTTAACAACAGTTTCAGAGGGAGGAAGCTTTGCTGCAGTGTGGTTGTCTTGACTAAAGTCATTAATGTCATCAATAACCACGTTAATTGATTCCATCATAACTTTGGTTCTGAGATTGTATACTCGGAAGGCACGACTATCAGAGGCATAGCCAAGAAAGATTCCTTCATCACTTTTGGAATCGAATTTTCCTCTATGTTCCCTATCTTTGAGAATATATCATTTGCTTCCGAAAACCCTTAAATAACTCAGATTGGGTTTTCTTCCATACCATAATTCATATGGGGTATTTAGAGTTTTAGATCTTAAATAAACTCTGTTTATTAGATAACAGGCTGTAAAAACAGCTTCCCCTCAGAAGTTTAATGGTAGGTTTTTATTGTGAAGCATTACTCTTGCCATTTCTTGAATATTTCTATTCTTTCTCTCAGCTACACCATTGGCTTGAGGTGTAATAGGAGCAGAGAATTGATGGGAAATCCCTAGATTATTACAGTATTCATATACTTTCGTATCCTTGAATTATGTACCACGATCGCTTCTTATCTTCTTAAGTTTGCGACCTTGTTCATTTTGTATTATGTTCACGATAATCTTGAATTCATCAAGAGTGTCATTCTTGTGCTTCAGAAAAACAACCCATGTAAAACGTGTATAGTCATCTACCATCACTAAAGCATACTTATTTCCTCCAATGGATGCTTGTTGGATTGGACCAAAAAGATCCATATGAATAAGATCGAGAGGAGCACGAGTGGCTATGTCTCGAGATAGTTTGTGTGGAATTTTTCCTTTCTTACCCTTTTGGCATGCTCCACAAACACCTTCTACTTTAGTGTTAATTTTTGGAACACCTTTGACAAGTTCATGATTAATGAGCTTTCCAAACATTCGGTAGTTGATATGACCAAACTGTTCAAGCCACAAATGGGTTGACTCGACCTTAGTCAAGTTACAGTACAGATTGGACTGTATATCAAGAAGGTAATGATTATTCATACTTCTTCGTCCTCGAAAAATTATTTTTCCGGACTTGTCTTCAATATCACAACCTTTCATATTGAAGATAACTTTGTTACCTTTATCACAAATTTGACTTACAGACAAAAGATTTGCTTTCATTCCTTTAACATAAACAACATCATGAATTTCGGGAATACCAGGAAGTTTGATAGTACCTTTCTTGGTAATACACGGCTGCTTCCATCTCCGAATGTTACCGATCCTCCCTTATAGTCTTCTGTCCATGTGAACCAAGAGAGATCACCTGTCATATGTCTACTACAACCACTATCTAGGAACAACTGGAATAGTGAAGTTGTTTTAAGTGCACAGGCTCCCAGACATTGTTCACCAGGTTTAGGATGAATTGTTAAGTTCTTGTAAAGATTCTTAACACGATTGATCAGAAGTTTTGCAAAACAAATTTTCTGACATAAATGACTCCATCCTTCTTGAAAGAAATTCCTGGACTGTCTCTTCTTAGTCTGTTTACGACATCTAGATGTCGGTATTGAACAATTTATAGAATCCTTCGAATCATCTAAATTTTTTACCAGTTTTCTATCACTCATGATATTACTGATTTCATCAATAAATGACCGGTTTTGTTCAATCCATTTATCTAACATCTTGATAAGACCTGAGATATATTCATCAGAATCTTGTTGAAGATCTACTGAGGATCTTGAAACGTTAATTGAATCGAACATGAATTTAATTTCTTATAGGTTGGATCGCACCAAACACAGATTGTTAGATCTTTTCGTGTTTGCCTGCTCTGATATCAATTGAAAAGGCGAGGGTACCCAAATATACCTCAAGCTAAAACTTTTCCTACCTATAAGTTCTTTCTCTGAAAGTGATTGTCTATGGACTGAGTCGAGAAAATACAACTAATCAGTTCACACTTCGTGTGGTCGTCTATGGATACAAGATCGATACAATACAACAACGAAGTATGTTACTTGAAAAAAGGTTCGGACTTAACCAAACACAATAGGATTCACTTAACAAGTAAATAGGAATTAACGTTTGTGTGATTTACTTTAATTATAATAAAACAATTATAATGCGGAAATATAAAGTAAATGACACAACAAGATTTTGTTAACGAGGAAACCGCAAATGTAGAAAAACCTTTGGACCTTGTCCAGAATTGAATACTCTCAGGATTAAGCCGCTACACAAAATTACACCTAACTTCGTATAGTTGAGACCAAGAAACTAAACCTATAGTTCACCTAGTTCCGTATGTATTCCCACACCTCCGACCTATGAATAAGTCACGTACTTGGAACAATTCCTTTGGTTAGTATTCCAAACAGTAAATGAACAACAAATTTGTTTGGTATCTACTCTATTCAACCAAGTGCTATGAGTCGGACAAAGGCTCTTCTATTTATCTTAACATAAACTCCTTCGTCAGGTCCTTAGATCTATCTTATGTTTAATTACCGAAGTAATCGTTCAAGATTAAGCCAACAACACTATTAATCCAAAGAACTGTGTTGATGCAAATCTACTCAATTAATCAATACAATCTATCACAAGGATAAACCGATTATTAATTGGATCATCTTTTTACCGAAATAAGTATTGTGCACACCAAAGATTATGAACCCACAAATCAGAAATCTTCAATATCTTCTTCGTCTTCAAATCTTCTTAGATCTTCAATAAAAACCTGCACACAATCACTTGAATCTCTTGTGATCAATCACGCACATAACAGAGTCTGTTAACAATGGATTATCACAAGATCGTCTTTAGAACTAACAACAGTCTAAAGATCCCTGTCGAAACTCTGAACTAGTTTGAGTGAATCTTATATCAGAAGAGAATATTCTCAAGCATAAACATACTAGGTGCAATCAAATTTCAACCACCGTTAGTCAATCAAATCAATGAAAACAAAAGATAAACCGCAATTATCTAGTTTCCCACCAACGGTACTCTTAGAGCTTCTCAATCCCAAAGAAGACGTTAAACTGAGCGTCGTAAGAGATTTCTCCTAATTAGGTTACTCTCCTCTCCGAATAGGCGGCTACACCAGTAACAACACAACAAAGAGGAAGTTTGTTGTTATAAAGGATTAGTTTGCTAGAAAGGCAAACTTCAAGTATTTATAGACAAGGAAGTTTGGTCACCAAGTAATTTCCAAAACCGAAAATATTCTCAAGATATTCATTAAAGCACAAATTCGGTTTCCATAATTCCTGGAAATGCTCTGTCCAAAAATAATGATCGAAATCTCTCATAAAATATCTAATTAGTAAATGCACATTACTAATTCTTATTTTCCTAAAAATGAAGTTAATTACCTTAATTCAAAGATTCTTAACTTATTTATGTTTCGATACTGGGATTCTCTTCCCTTAGCTATTAAGGAATAACTTTGAACTATTAAAGAAATAAACATTTTTTGATGGTGGATTTTAGTTCAGGGCTAAAATTGTAAAACCAGTATTTGTATGCGCTGACATCCTGCAAAAGATAAAGCCATTCGATAAGTGATGAGTACCTCTTCACTTTATTTATTTGAAGCAATTCAATAAATACACAAAATTCACCCAGAATGGTGCGCTCAACAACAATCCCAAATATTCTGTGAATTTTATTAGGATTAACAATTAATGCATGATTTGCCTAGTATTTTTCATGTTGTGTTCTCAGCCGAACTCTCATCATTGACATGACATGACGACTGAGTGCTCACTCTCAGCAGAGTAGCATGAATCTCCATTCCAATATTGAGACATGCATGAAATACCCACACAGGTTACATCACTCACTGTGAGAGTTTCGCATCGACGCGCTTTGGTTAGCCGATCGAGCATGCTTAATTTCCTTAAGGAAAATCTAGACTGTCCATGTCAGTCTCAGAAACGATCACGGCCACACGAGTTGGCCGCAAAATTTAACAAGCCTAGCCGAACACTGGAAAAAATAGGCGATTGTCATGATGACCAACGGTGGGTCCACTTAAGCCCTAGCCGGTCGGCCATCACACGAACACCTCCTATCATCATCAAACGCCAACCCTAAGTAGGGTGGTCGTGCTGCTTTGTGAAAGTTCGATCGAATATAGACTGTTCATGGCAGTCTTTAAAAAATCACGACCGTCTAACTTCACCAGCCTGGTTGGATGGATTAGATCATTCCATGAAGGATTAGGGAAGCGCTAACACACACGTTGGCGGGCCCACTCTTCCCATACCCGATCGGTTTCTCATGGTGAAGCCATGGAGCAGTAAAAATGTTTGCTCAAACCATGGCAGACGTGATGCTTCTAAGGGTCGCGGAATTCTAAAAGCGTCTTAAATTGATCACAACCATCCAACTTAGCCAGTCTATTTGGATGGCTTAGATCGAACCTAGGACCATCAGGAAGGTGCACATATGTTCACCGTTAACCCAACGTGGGCCCCAAAAAGTCGGTCCTCCCAAAGGGGAAGCGTGGCTTTCCAAACCGTTTGGCCAAAGTTGCGCACGCGTGACTGATCCAAAACCCCAATTAGGGTTTGCGGCATTACATATATGTCGCAGTTTGATCATGACCATCCATCTTCGCCAGCTCGGATGGATGGTATAGATATAAACTAAGGAGATCCAAAGAGCATCAACATGATCACCGTGGGCCCACCTGCGCATGTAACCGGTCGGCCAAGGTGGACCATGGCCAGGCGCCTCAAAACGCGCGCCCAAAGATGGCATGCCGTGGCCCCCTAAAATCCTTTGCGGCAATGGATTCCTGTCGCAAATCGATCACGACCAATCATCTTTGCCGGACAAATTGAGTGGCCTAGATTGCACCTCCGCGAGACAGAGTGGCATGGACTTGTACACCGGCAAGCCGTCTACACGCGTGCTCGGTCGGTCCCACCAAAAACTTTGTCCATGCTTGATTTCGGTCAAGCTAAAGAGTGATGCTTGCGCACCTCTTTAAAACCATAAAATCCATCAACGGTCGCAAAAATGTGCCGCAGATCATCTCATCCGTCCAACTTTGCCAACTTGGTCGGACAACCTAGGCTAAGAGTTAAACGGTCAATGAGGCACCTTGGTGATCACCGTCCGTCACTCTTCCACATGGAGTGATCGGCTAAGGGATGGCCCGCCCATACGGCCTCCAAACGATCACTCGAAGATGGTTGGACGTGCAGCTATTTTAAGACGCTTAATCCGCGACTTACTCCGTTAAGCTTTAAAACAGTGATGTTTCATACATATTAATTGTATTCGATGCATTACACGCATAAAGTATACACGATATTTCATGAATATGGATTTCCTAAATAACTTAGCTATTTAACCTAATAGCATCACGTGCTATTTCCTGCGGGTCCCACGACTCGACCCACTCACTCGAGACATCAAACATGTCACAAGCTGGGGGTTACTCACTGGGGTATTGGTCTGGCGGTTTACAACGTGTAGCGTGCAACGCGCCATTACAAGAACGTGTCCGGAAGAGTGGACGGTTAACAGTGATGAGGGAAGTGGGCAAAGGAGTGATCGTGTAATAATCGACACTCCTGCACGACCCCACTACTCCATCAATTCGCCTCCTCCACTTCCTATGAGATGAGGGTTGCGCTCAATGACTTGTATAAATAGGTCTTTCACCTATTGCCAAACGGGACAGACAAACACAGAAAAAACCAAGTGTTGTCATCAGTATCCAGAAATCACCATTCTGATACAAGTCATAAACAACCAACACCTTCACAATCTCAACACCTTCTTCGCTTCCCTCCCAAAGATCAACCCCATCTCCTTCACTTTGTGATCGAAGCATGTATGGAACGGCCATTTCTTGGTTTAAGCCAGAATTGTACAGATTGATCTCTCGAATCAAAAGCACTCACGTGCAGTGCATTTGTTTAGGGTTTAGATTCATTTCTCATCCACACACCCAAAATTACCGAAACCAGCAGAAATAGTTTTCACCCATAAACAACATTCATAGCACGTGTTCAATGTATGTCGACATCTTAACTTTGTGTTGATGGTGGATTTTCATTTAAGGTTAAAATTGTAAAAACCAGAAAATAATGCGCTGACATCTTGTAAAAGATAAAGCCATTAATAAGTGTTGGATACTCCCTCACTTAATTCACCAAGAATGGAGCATGTGGCAACAATCCCATTCTATGAATACACGAAATTCATCCAGGTTGGAGCATGTAGCAACAATCCCATATACCTTATGAATTTCTAGCATTATTAATTAATGCGCAATCATCCTTGTATTTCTGTACTCATTATCGGTGCGGCATGACGGCGAGTGTTACTCTTCTGAGCAACACGAACCTCCAAGCATTATAATGAAACCATGTACAAAATACCCATCAAGCTGTCTCGGTGTGTTATACTAGCCGATTGAGCCCCTCTCGGTGTGTTATACTAGCCCGATTGAGCATCCAGACCGACCGTATCGGTCCGGATATGATCGCATGATCATCCAACTCCACAAGCATGATTGGATGTCCCAGATCAATTCCATCACCCCCAAGCGGGTATGGAATACCCCTTTGCCGACCCCGCATGGTCGGCCATTGGCCTAGCTTGCCAAAAACGTTCATACCAAGCGGTATGGACGGAAAACCTAAATTAGGGTTTGCGGCATATTACATGTGTCGCAAAAGCGGTCTCAACCATCCATCTTCGCAGGTATAGATGGAGGGTGTAGATGTAAACTCAAAGGGCCCAGAGCATGTCAACACAATCACCGAGGGCCCGCCACACACTTGACCACCGGTCAAGACCAACCATGCTTGGTCGTAACAAATTCGTGCGCCCAAACAAGGGGTGACGCACGACTTTGAAATCGAATTAGGGTTTTGAGCATCACGAGCGTCCATCTTCTCAGGCACGAATGGAGGGTCCAAGATTAGATTAAGCGGGTCCGGTCATACCAAAGCATGACCACCGTGGACCCATCTATTCCCTCACCCGATCGGCCAAGGCATATCATGCCTGGTTAATCAAAACGCACGCCCAAACTAGCGTGGTCACACCTCCCAAAACCACTGGCCTGATCTCAACCGCTCAACTTCGCCGGACGATTTGGATGGCTCAGATCACGTTTTTATGGGATATTCAGGTATAGGCGTAAACACCAGCCTACCACCTTCACACCAGGCCAATCGGCCAAGACCGAACAAGATTGGTCGTCTTGGAACGTGTGCTGAAGTGGGCGTGACGTGCGGCTCTTGCGGCCCGGTTTTTGTCACAAATCGATCTCGACCACTCAACTTCACCGGATGAATTGAGTGACCCGGATCATACTTTCGAGAGGTAATGGGGTATAGGCGCCTACACCATCATGCCGTCTACACGCATGTATGGTCGGCTGGCCAAAGTTGTATCCCATGCTTGGTTTCGACCAAGCTAAAGAGTGATACTGCGCACCTCTTCAAAACCTAATTTCATTAACGGTCGTGAGATGAGTGTCTCAAAGATCATCTCATCCGTCCAACTTCACCGACTTGGTTATACAACCACAGTCGGGGAGTTAGTTGGTCGGTGAGGCGTCATTACCCATCACTTTACCACACCATGATGTAGTATGCATAAAATACACACGATACTTCACAAGTATCAACTTCCGAATAACGCAGTTATTCAAATCAGCATTACATGCTACCTATTGTGGATCCACGATCCACACGTTCCAGACATCAATCATGTCACAAACTGTGGGGATACATAATGGGGTATTGGTCTGGCGGTTTACAGCGTGCAGCGTGCAACGCGCCATCACAAGAACGTGTTAGGAAGTCATGGACGGTTAGAGATGAACAGGAGAAGTGGGCAAGACTGGTCGTGTGGCACCGACGCACAACTCCACTACTCCATCACTCCACTTCCTCCACTTCCCACGAGAGACGTGAATAAGGCTCAATGACTTGTATAAATAGGTTCTCCGCCCTATTTCAAAAACACAAGTCGAGACGAGACAGAAAACAAGTGTTAATACAAAACGTATTCCAACACCCAGAGCCTGCTTGCATCAATCGTAAGCCTTCTCATCTTTCTGTTACAAGTCATTCATAGCCAACACCTTCACAATCTCAACACCTTCTTCGCTTCCCTACCTAAGATCAACCCCATCTCCTTCACTTTGTGACCGAAACAAGTCTGGAACGGCCATTTCTTGGTTTAGGCCGGACTTGCACAGATTGACTTCCGAATCTACAAGCACTCACCGCGAAGTGCATTTGTTTAGGGTTTAGATTCATTCCTCATCCACACACCCCAAATTACCAAATTCAACAGGAGTAGTTTTCACCTATAAACAATTGGCGACCACAGTGGGAGGTTAATCTCTCGGTTGTAAGGTCAATTTCTTCAAATTCGATTCAATTTCATCAATTTCAAAAAGGGTAGATCTTAGAATCAATTCAATCAACAATTCATTTCAAGATGGTGGAATTAAGGTGCGGGTCAGCAATCAATTACGATGGTCTTTGGTGTGGATAACAATCACTGGTGTCGAAGTACTGTCGGTGGAGCTACAGTGGTCAATACATCTCGTGGAGTCGTCACTTCTACCATCAGCACCAGCGTAGTAGGAAATGTTCCAGTAAGTGTAACGCCTCCCATCACCAGAGCCAGAGCAGCCGCAAATCCCGGCATCACCTCAAGTGTAACACCTCCGGTAGTCACCAGAGCAACAACTTTCACTCCTTCATCAGGACGAGGAGCCGGAGGCACAAGAGGAGGGACACCGTCTATTACCATTGCATACTTGATGGAGAAACATGAAGTTCTTGCTAAGACTCAAACGGATATGGCCGCAACTCAGAAAATGTACTCACTTTCCTTAAAACTTTGACCGAACGATTGCCGCAAGATTCACGACAACCCTTGGAGTCGACAAGAGATGCATTCAATACACCCGGAGCAGTCGTTTTCACTCGGACCCACACGAATGAAGAAACTCGTGTTGCTCCTGAGCGCCAAAGGGAGAGGGACCAACCTTCCAACTTCATTACACGTGAGGATCTGGAACGACTTCTCCAAAATCGAGGAAAAGGGGACCGAACGGATGTACACCAACATCAGGCACCGTACCCTCAAGATGTACAACGAATTCCTCTTCCAAGAGGTTACACCTCTCCCAAGTTCTCCCTCTACGAAGGTACTGGTAATGCTCGTGAACACGTCTCTCGATTCTTGGAATCCTTGGGGAACATGAATACAATCATGTTATGCGCTGAAAGAATTCTCGAAATCACTTACGGGAGGGCGTACACAGTACAACAACATCGCGCCTAGCAAAGCATATCCAATTGGAGCGAGATGGTCGGTGCTTTCTACAGAAAGTATTTCTTCGTGTCTGAACAAATCACCTTTTCGGATCTAGGAAGAATTCTTCACGGAACAACGAGCATCCTAACGACTTTGTCAAAAGGTTCGAGAACCAAGCGTTTGGATTGTCACGACCCGAACATCACCGAACGACAATTGGTGGAGTTGTGCATCAACGGGATGATACCCATATACCGCGCTCTATTAGAGAATCCCGGTCTTTCAAACGTTCTCCGAACTCCATGAAGTCGCTGCCAAGCGTTCGGCCCAACAATTGCACCGAGCGTTGCTAGAAAGAACCGAGTCGTTCGAAGTGAAGATTCACGTGAAAGTCGAGGGAGCGGGCGCCTCACGAACAAGCAATACAACACTGGTCCTTCTGTGAGTGTAGTGGGCGGAGGAGAGAAAAGGAAAGCTCCAGTGACGGAACAACAAACCAAGCGGACATCCCCGGCACACAAGACTTCGTCTCGGAAAGGACCGGGCAAATCTCCTGCACAAAACACCGAAGATACAGGTTTTCCTTTCCCCATGAATGAAGTGATAGAACTCTTGGAAGAATGGATCCAAGACGATGCCGTCAAGTTTGCCTCCTATCGGGGCGTCCTCCAATCGAGAAAGACATGGCAGATCCCAAATACTTGTTGCTACCACAGATTCGTACATCATCCAACCAAAGATTGTAACGAGGTTGAAACAAATATTCGGGGAAAAGATAGAGACGGGGAACTCAACTTGGAAACGAAGGTGTTCGTAGAGACCCTCTCCCTATGAGGAAGCGCATGATTTACGGGGATTACATTGCAAGACTTGTACAATCTATGATGGAGCACTTGTGTGAAATCTTGTACTTCTCAAAGGGCAGCGTCAAGACATATTTACGGCCCTCAACCACGTTGTGTCAAGCGGCGTTTGTATCCGAAGCGGTCAAGAACCCTAGTCTTTCTGAAGGACGCGAGCAAAGGAAAGCTCGGGGACTCCTAACTGTCACTCGTTTGAGAGATGCTGAGTTCGATAGCGCGTTGATTGATACGGCTTCCAAATTTAACATCATTACTGTCAAGACCTTGAGAGCGGCAAAGATTTCAAATCAGGAAGCTACTCGTCACCCAATTATGGTTAAAGATTCAGAAGGAGAGCTCAGGGATGCATACGGATATGTTGATCTGGAAGTCAAATTGGGTGATGCCTCGACACAAGCAAAGTTCTACATAGTCAAAGATCACCCCAACTACGACATGATCCTGGGACGCCCTTCATGTCACCCATCACTTACACCATGCCCCGGACGTGAGGCACGACAAGGGAGAGCCTGTCAGCACCCATTCATCATCCATCATTGAAAAAGAGAAGATACTCACAAACCTAGAAAGCTGTCCTCTCTGGGTTTCGATACCACACATGAAGAACTCCCTCCGGAGAATTCTAGACGTTTCCATTCTCGAAGAAGAGGTGTGGCAAGCCCGCTTACCCCTAGCCTTGAGGAGCAAAGGACCTGATGGTCGAATGCACCAACAACTCGCAGTAATATGAAGTACCGCACCGAGTCACACAGATAAGAGGTGCCAACGTGACGACTCGATGGGAGAGGTTACTAAACTACTTTTCGGCATAACTCCATTGATTGTCTAGATTGGCTTCTCAGTTCGAGTAAGTCTCATCGCGCAACTCTCTTTGCAAGGAAACCTCAGCCCCTCAGTGTTTTATCATGAAGGGATCCTATACCGCAACTCCACGAAGGAGAACATCAAGGGAAGAGGCCAAGACTACGCACATGGGCCCAAACCCATGGCCATTCTACTCGCCGGGAAAACAAGCAATTGTACATCATAACCGCACCAATATTCAAATGGGAAGTTTGGCATAAGATAATCTCACGTGACACGCGGCTTGGACGAGACAATCCCGCAGAATGGCCGCACCAATGGACTAATTCAAGGTTCGATCTTGCATCAAAATTGTCATTTTCAAGGTGGGAGATTTGGAGTAACCTCACTACAAAATCATTAAGGTAGACGGAGGCATGAAAGTGGCTCAAGTCCACGCATTTATTTTCATTACATGTTTGTGCTTTCTACCAATCAAAACCCAATGCAATTTATTCCGCAAAGATGTTCAAAACTCTTGACATAAAAATGATTATAATTCCTTGATCACGTCTTGCTCCACCTCCGTTTCCAAGATATCAGAACAACATTTGCGATACTAACTCGATCAACCTTGATGACATCGAAGACTTGGTCACCCATGCATGGATATTTCGTATGTCATATCTCATGCCTACCACAAAATAAAAGATGATCAGAAGCCCTCGTTTTATCAGCGCATGACGAAGTGTTATTTGTCTTGGTCGACCAGACGTGATAAGGCCGATTGAGCAGTTCCAAGTTAAAACCATCCAACTCTGCACAGTATGGCCCAAACCCAATTGGATGCACGAAAACAAAGCAATACTAATTAGAAAGCTGTCCTCTACTAAAGGTCTGGAGCATGGACAATTTCGATCAAAACAACCATGATTGGCTACAACACAAAGAATCTCAACAAAACGCCTCCATCTTCTACGAATGGACACGATGGTTGTGGCCCATCTACCTCCTTCTTTGCGGCCGGCCAAGGTACCGCACCAACACAATGCCAAACTGATGATTTGAGTGGCTTAGACACATAGGTGTGAACACTTACCACCTACCGGAGAGAGCTTCGTCGGGATGACAGCATACATTGAAAGGTTCCGATCTCCAAGTAAGTCTCATCGCGCAACTCTCTTTGCAACCTACCGCCCCTCGATTCGACAAGTCAACCCTCGTCGTAGAGTTATTTGGTTAGTGAGGGATAGCTCCAACCAACAAACCAACCCAAAGATTACATGCTAGGAGATGTGAATGGGAAGCCGGCCCTTTCAAACGTTTTATCAAGAGCGTCCACGAGAAAGACTGTCTTGGTCAAAGTTCAAACATTTAAACGATAAGGCCAAGTTTCAAGTATCTGCACGCCCAAACCCATTTGGAATTGGAGACCAGTGATGAAAGCGACTACATTAGATCACTCAGCGGCCCTTTCAAACCGACTCACCCATCGAAATAGAAGAGGAACCGTGGGAGCAGTGACTGGTCGAAAGAGAAGAGGAACCGTACCTGGTAGCAGATGTTATCCTAGGCGGTTACTGCAAGCTCATCAACGCTGATAAACTAGAAGGCATAACAATTCACTCACAATGGATCAAACCCTACCGAACTTAAGACGCCGTGCTACCACTTTCCAGCGTCCTCCACCCTTTAAAACGCTGTGCTATTTTTTCCAGCGTGTTTCCTTTTACAATTTCATATCATACTTGTAATTCCCCAGAAAATGATTGCAATACTTGCATTCATAGTTAGGACTTTCAATTTTTAATTTTCAATTTAATTGAAGCATTATTTCCACCTGAGAACCTCTCAACCCCTAAAAACAAAAGGTCCTGAGTCAGCCTAAATCACCCCATTAGAGCAAGGAAGGAAACCTGAGGCAAACATCTCATGAGAAGAAGGAAACAGAACGTGTGCACAAAAGGAAAACGATATGAGCCATCTGCCCCAGCAAAGACAGGAAGATCTTGCATCAGGAATACAGTTCTGTGGATATTTCATTATGGCATTATTTCTTTTATCACAAAGAGTTATGTGTAAAGGCGCACCCTTGCGCCTGAGAGTTCAATTGCAGTCTTGACAAAAGGTTATAAAAAAAAAAAAAACCTTTATTCAAACAATCAAATAGAAGAAAACCTTGAACTCAGCTGCCACTGAATACAAGGAAGATGTTCAAATGTACGGAATATACTTGGAAAGCGAAAAAAAAAAAGAAGAAAAGAGGTTTTAGTCGTCAAGAGGATCGACACATCTTTGCACCATCTTGTCGGGCCTCCTCGACACCATCACCTGTTGATGCTCCTCCCTTGGAATCTACCTCAACACGCATTAGGCATCTCCGCAAAGACACTCCATCCCAACATCATCGGCGGGAGCATTAAAGAGCGCATCAACATTAGGAGTCGCACCAATTGCTTTGGATGTTCGGGTTCCTCCGTGTCGGAGTCAAGAATTATCACGCCGTCTGGATCGGGTCATCACACTTATCTTGATGGGAGGATGTTTATGCTCAACTCTTCGCCTCTTCAACCGCGCTGCATATCTCTCTGCCCTTGCGCTTACTAGTACTTGCAACGCTTCCTCGCGCCTCCACCGCTCCTCCATGTCAATCGCAGATGAAAGCGCACAGATGCGTCCCCTGGCAATACGCAGGTGCAGGATAGACATCCCCTGTATAGCACGGCCGACTTAACGAAGTGGAAGATCAATCTTAGCCATTACTTCTTCATGCGCATGGGTTTCGGTCTTGTCAACTTGAAGCTTCTCTCTCGGAGAAGCGACAGAATGATCGTCCACCGCTTCCATGATAAAGCGCAAAGGAGAAGAGGTTATGATCACAAAAAAGAAAAATCATCAATCAATCAATCGATCAGTTAATCAGGAGATCAAATAAGTGCGGAGAGCAGTACCTGAGATATAAAATAAATGACTGCGTGAGATGATTCTTTATAATCTCGCAAGTCGAAAGAATCCCAGGAGAAAAGAAGTCTTTACTTACCACCTATAAAGGCTACCAATTAGGGATAACAATCAACGATGCTTATCAGATACATCTGAGGAAAGCTGTGTGGGAGTACACCTAACCCAAGGAAGGGACCAAGCTTGGATATAAACAAGGGGAACCAAAGCGACTCACCAGATCAAGTCCTACTTCCTTCACAACTTCGATCAGGACCAACCAGTTCGTGGCAACGCCTGACGATGTCGGCCTATCCGGTAAATATACATTCACCTTAGCTTGGTCATTTTAATGTACAAAATTTGTCACCATCTCATGCCTACCCCACAATAGTATAACCATTATGTGCTAGGCAGGGGACTTAATGTTGATGGTGGATTTTCATTTAAGGTTAAAATTATAAAAACCCGAAAAAATAATGTCTTGACATCTTGTAAAAGATAAAGCCATTAATAAGTGTTGGATACTCCCTCACTTAATTCACCAAGAATGGAGCATGTGGCAACAATCCCATTCTATGAATACACGAAATTCATCCAGGTTGGATCATGTAGCAACAATCCCATATACCCTGTGAATTTATAGCATTATTAATTAATGCGCAATCAGCCTTGTATTTCTGTACTCATTATCGGTGCGGCATGACGACCGAGTGTTACTCTTCTGAGCAACACGAACCTCCAAGCATTATAATGAAACCATGTAAGAAATACCCGTACAGTGACTCTCGGTGTGTTATACTAGCCCGATTGAGCCCCTCTCGGTGTGTTATACTAGCCCGATTGAGCATCCGGACCGGCCGTATCGGTCCCGGATATGATCGCGATAATCCAACTCCACAAGCATGATTGGATGTCCCAGATCAATTCCATCACCCCCAAGCGGTATGGAATACCCACTGCCGAGCCCGCATGGTCGGCCATTGGCCTAGCTTGCCAAAAAACGTTCATACCAAGCAAGTATGGACGGAAAACCTAAATTAGGGTTTGCGGCATATTACATGTGTCGCAAAGCGGTCTCAACCATCCATCTTCGCAGGTATAGATGGAGGGTGTAGATGTAAACTCAAAGGGCCCCGAGCATGTCAACACAATCACCGAGGGCTCCGCCTATACACTTGACCAACCGGTCAAGACCAACCATGCTTGGTCGTAACAAATTCGTGCTCCCAAACAAGGGGTGACGCACGGCTTTGAAATCAGAATTAGGGTTTCGAGCATCACGAGCGTCCATCTTCCGCACGAATGGAGGGTCCAAGATTAGATTAAGTGAGTCCGGTCATACCACATGACCACCGTGGACCCATCTATTCCCTCTCCCCGATCAGCCAAGGCATATCATGCCTGGTTAATCCAAAACGCACGCCCAAACTAGCGTGGTCACACCTCCCAAAACCACAAACTGATCTCGACCGCTCAACTTCGCCGGACGATTTGGACGGCTCAGATCACGTTTTTATGGGACATTCAGGTATAGGCGTAAACACCAGCCTACCACCTTCACACCAGGCCAATCGGCCAAGACCAACCAAGATTGGTCGTCTTGGAACGTGTGCCTGAAGTGGGCGTGACGTGCGGCTCTTGCGGCACTGGTTTTCTGTCACAAATCGATCTCGACCACTCAACTTTACCAGATGAATTGAGTGACCCATATCATACTTTCGAGAGGTAATGGGGGTATATGCGCCTACACCATCATGCCGTCTACACGCATGTATGGTCAGCCTGGCCAAAGTTGTATCACATGCTTGGTTTCGACCAAGCTGAAGAGTGATGCTGCGCACCTCTTCAAAACCCTAATTTCATTAACGGTCGCGAGATGAGTGTCTCAAAGATCATCTCATCCATCCAACTTCACCCGGCTTGGTTATACAACCTGTTCGGGAGTTAGTTGGTCGGTGAGGCGTCATTACCCATCACTTTACCACACCATGATGCGATGCACTCGCATAAAATACACACGATACTTCACAAGTATCAACTTCCTGAATAACGCAGTTATTCAAATCAGCATTACATGCTACCTATCGTGATTCCACGATCCACACGTTCCAGACATCAATCATGTCAAAAAACTGGGGGGATACATACTGGGGTATTGGTCTGGCAGTTTACAGCGTGCAGCGTGCAACGCGCCATCACAAGAACGTGTTAGGAATTCATTGACGGTTAGCGATGAACGGAGAAGTGGGCAAGACTGGTCGTGTGGCACCGACGCACAACTCCACTACTCCATCACTCCACTTCCTCCACTTCCCACGAGAGACGTGAATAAGGCTCAATGACTTGTATAAATAGGTTCTCCGCCCTATTTCAAAAACACAAGTCGAGACGAGACAGAGAAAACAAGTGTTAATACAAAACGTATTCCAACACCCGAGCACGCTTGCATCAATCGTAAGCTTTGCTCATCTTTCTGTACAAGTCATTCATAGCCAACACCTTCACAATCTCAACACCTTCTTCGCTTCCCTCCCTAAGATCAACCCCATCTCCTTCACTTTGTGACCGAAACAAGTCTGGAACGGCCATTTCTTGGTTTAGGCCGGACTTGCACTGATTGACTTCCGAATCTACAAGCACTCACCGCGCAGTGCATTTGTTTAGGGTTTAGATTCATTCCTCATCCACACACCCCAAATTACCAAATTCAACAGAAGTAGTTTTCACCCATAAACACTTTGTAAGTTCTCTTTCACACTTACAACCTTGAAAACGATGTGCCACACTTACAAACAAGTTTAGAATTGGTTAATCTGACTTTCAAGAACTATGCGATTGATCAAATAACATTCAATCACAATCATGGGTTTAACGGTTCTACCAAAACAAGTTTCGGTTCTACCTTCCATGTGAGTGCGTGCATAGTCACACTAGCTTTCCAAAATTCGGTTGACTAGGTACTAGGATCGGTTCCCCATATATATATGGTATCTAACTTATATGTGTTGCACATGTCCATAGGATCGGTTCCCCTTTGCCTAAAAATATGTTGCACATGTTCATAGGATCGGTTCCCCTTTCTGCTATAAACCTTGCTGCACCTCATACAAGGATCGGTTCCCCTTTGTGATGTACTACACCTCTTACTAGGATCGGTTCCCCTTTCCCATATTTGGTCAGACATAAAATCACAAACCCGATCATACCATATCAGGTGATTACTTAAGATCGGTTTTACTAATAAAAGTTATACCAATACATAAGTCAGGCCTTTGTGAATAGTTTTACCAAGATCACAACAAGTTATGAACGGTTATACTAAATCACACATATTGGATGTTCACAAGATATGCAATGAATAACAATCCCAATAACGCCTGGCGATTTCCTTTTCGATTCACAAACAAATTTATGAACTTACTTCCTTAGAACACATGTAAAACATTGTTCCCTAGGATGAAATCCTCACCTCATACCCATACATAATCACAATAGCATTCAAATGATTATGGCGATGTCTTATCTACAAAGTTTAATGGTTAAGCAATAAATCTCGTATTGTATTCCTTAATAATATGTCTATCTAAAGTTCAAATATGCTTCGCAGTTTTATTTTCAATATGCACGACTTGAAAAATACGTTAGGGAATGAAACAGTTCAAGTCAAATATCACTAACCTCAAGTGGAAGGATGATTGTTGTCGTTGTAGCTCATTGCTTCTTCACATCTTCAAGTCTTCGCAATACTTGTAAAGTCTCATTATCCTAATACTTTCAAGCTAACCTATACGAAGTTGACTCTAGTACATAATCAAGCGACTCTTAATATGAGTTTTGATTCACTAAAATATGACAACCAAACTTGACATACCAACGCTTGGTGGGTTTAACCGAGCTGTGCTCTAATAATTATAAAGAAAAACTTGGCATCAAAATTAGTTCAAAAATAAAATCTAAGCAAACATTAAAAAGATTTAGATTTGTATTACGAAAACAATGTTAAGGATAAACTTAAAAATCATTGCTTTGAAGTAATCATGGAGTTTTTGAAAACCAATGTTCCAAAACTGGGTAGAGTCAATAATCGCCCAATTCTCCAATAACACAAATGCTTCAAAACTGGGTTGACTGAATGCCCCCCCCACTTCTGTATAAGTTCCAAAATCATCAACTAAGAACAAATACAGTAGAACTTCGATAAATTAATCCGCGATAAATTAATAACTTTCCTAAAATAATATTTTCTACTAGTCCTGACTTAGGCCAATGTGTTAAATTAACAACCTCACTAAATTATATGATATTAAGAATTTTAAGTATACAATAGGGCCCAACTAATATATAAATTAATAATCATTATAATAACATTACATTAAAATGGGAGTCCAAAATTATTTGTTTCTTGTTCACATTTATGCGACATTGAATTTCATCTCTAACTTTTTGTAGTACGTTGAGAAGTTCCGGAGTGTCTTTTTCCAATTGTAGAAGAAAACCATTTAGCTTTACTATAGATAAGATTACTTCTTTACGAGAAACTGGCTCCACAACGGAACTATCATTCTCGAGTTCCTCTTCTTGGGGATTTGATATAACACTCCCAATAATTTCTTCGTCTATCTATATTTCCGTACTCTTATCATTTTCATCCGGATAGTCTAGCAAAATGTCGATATTTATTTGATTTCAGTAATTTAACTCCTTGATTAAAAATCCAAATTCATTAATACCTTCATTTTCAATGACCTGTACATCTACATTTTCTTGTGACCAAAGTTTACAGCGTTGAAAACAATTTGCAATTGATTCTTGTTGAACCTTTGTTGTCCATGATGAAACTGAAATATTAATTACCTCAAGGGCATTGTTTTTTCTGGACTTAATTTTGAACGCGTAATTGGGGGATATGGAAACTAATTGGGGGATATAGCTAAATGACAAAATAGGGATCCAAATATCCTAGCTGGGTTACCCCTTATATAATTAAATTATTAATTCCTAATCTAACCTTCCCTAATCATAATTAGTTATTAATCCTGATTAGTAAAATATTAATGATTTGGGGATATAATTTGTGTATTTATGTTTATTTGAATTTGTGTGGGTTAGTTGAGAGTAGAATGAGGGAAAAAAAATTTGAGTAGAATTTTTTTTTTTTTTGAAAATGGAAGATGATTGTGATGAGAGACTTGCAGCTGCTGAATCTTTAGCTCAATTACAACAACAATCATATCTTCAATCTTCGATTAATGATAACAACTCACAATTGTTGTATGATGAACCAACACCTTTGAATCATTATTTTCGTGACCATGAAATATTTTGTGAAGAACCAACTCAAGAAAGTAAACATGTTCAGCATACAAGCAACCCCAACACACAGGTAATGCTTCAAAGAGGTCGAAAATTTGATTTTTTTTTTTGAAACCGTCATTTCTTTACGAAAAAAAGCTTAGTACCGCAGGCATGCTCGTTGTATGAATTCTACGCGGTATCATTTAACCGGCATTGTATTCATAGATATTTGTATCCGGGACAAAATATCCCCACTGTTCAAGAACATACCGGCGTGGTATTCAAACCAAGATTGTATGCCGGTACACATTTATACCTTTTACCTACCAGCAAATATTCTATGGAATATTCAAACCAAAGATGTGAGTACATGACATAGAATGCCGGTTTACGATACCGGCATAGCAACTTAAATGTCGAGGATGCCGGTTTTACATGAAAAACATACAGAAGCTAATGATATTTTGAACTTAAATACCGGCATTTGTTTCTTTTAACTTCGTATGCCGGAACCTAATACGGGGTATGAAAACTCAAATTCCTTGAATTCAGGTTTTAATACCGGCATGGAGAGTCGATTACCATTTATGCCGGTTCTTAATCCCGGCAGTTTACTTTACTTATCGACAATGCCGGTTTTGAACTAATCCAATTTTATTTTCATTCATTCCTTAGATTGTGACATACAACGATCAACCAAACTCCAAACCGCTCCATCGGGATACGTCGGAGTACTATAAAATGCCTCGGGTATGTTACCAAACAATACTTTCACCTAGTTTTTACAATTTTATGTTGGGATTTGCTTGTAATCTCCCATTGTTGTCCTTATGTAGGGAATAAAATATGAAAAGGAAGCAATTGCTTGGGCAAAAGCGACGGCTCTTAATAACATGTGTGTCTTAGTAAGGAATACCCAACGTTCAGATGTTCGTTTTGAGATGGTTTGCGAGAGAAGTGGAAAATATAATGAGAAAAATAGCCATAAGAGAAAGGGTTATGTATATGAAAAGAAGACTAAGAGGGTATACAAGACAGTTACAAGGAAGGATGACTGCCCCTTTAAGCTTGTATTCTATCTAAGATGTTCAAAAGAAGAAGAAAAAGAATGGGAATGTAAGGTGTGGTTTGGCCGTCACAACCACCCCGATCCGAAAGATTTTGAAGGTCACTCCCTAGTTGCGAAGCTAAAACCTGATCAATTCAAGGATGTAAAGATGATGACCAAAGCATGTATCAAACCAAGAGTGATTCTCAGAACCTTCAAGGAAAAGGATAAGACCAACGTTTCTTCACTCACTACAATTTATAGCGCACAAGCAACCATTAAAAGGTTGGAATGGGAAGGGAGGAGTGTTATGCAAGAATTTGAGAAGATAGTTTGGGATCACAATTACACGCGTATCGTTAAAAGAGGTCCGGTATTATGTTCCGTCACTGCATGGTATAAAACGATGATGCCGGTAATGCGTAATTTCTTTACAGGAAACGACCCAAATATGCCTACAATACCGGCATTCTTTGTTTGAATGGGTAAAATTCGAAAAAAAAACGGCTAGTTTTTTGAAAAATATGACCGTTGGAGCTTCATTTCTATATAACATCACCCATTCCTTTGGCAAAAACTACACAAACCAAGCACCAAATAAAAAAAATCATTCTCTCAAGAAAGCAAGCACGGTTCAAAGAATGGGGAATTCATCATCTACCTCTATTTGCAAAGTAAGTAGATTTCCTAACCACATGCTCTTCAATACTATGACGGAAAACTAATATAATTTTTTCTTACAGATTCATCATTGCAAGTGTCAAATTTTCAAGTCACCTTCTCACCTAGCCATGGACTGTCCATTTATTTATTCAAAGTGTAGAAGCTGTGATGGGACATGCCGGTTTTGGATTGCAAAAACTGAGGATGCTGAAAATGGAAGAATGTTTCTAAGGTGTTTGAATCACCCAAAGTGCGATGAGTTTCAATGGTTTGACAAAGCGGTTGAACTAGCAGAGTCAAGACAAAACCACAAGGGCCAATGCAAGCCTATTGATGGGTGTGATGGGTGTTATATGAAGGGAAAGGAATATGTTGAAAAACAAGAAGAGCCAATGAGGCCGATCCTTGACACCCCCCTCCCGGACGATGTCTTCGAAGAGGTTCGAGAAAGGCTCAAAGGCTCCGCAATTGTTGAAAAGGGATGGAAATAGATTATCTCTAACTAAGTGCAATCCATTCACTATTTTCTTAATTTAAAGTTTCTAATCCAATGTAGTCGATTACTTCAGACCGAAATAAAAGAGAATTTGAAATGAATTAAGCAAAGTGTCGGCATTGCGGAAATCAAAACATCGATGCCGGTTTTATGTCAATTCTGTTAGAGTATTTGGAAACTTTAGATACCGGCATTGTCAAAATGAATCTTACTATGCCGGTTTTATGTCACATATTTAAGAGTATTTGGACATTTGCAATACCGACATTTACCTTAGCAAACACAACAATGCCGGTACATGTCAGTTTCTATACAGGAACCAAATAATGTAACCTGATTGTTCCGGCATAAAAATTGTTATGCCGGGACTAGGTTCTTGATGTTTTGAGCATTACGTATATGCCGTATGTGTACATGTATTTCTAAAATCGACCTCTACTATGCCGGAACATTTTAACTTTCAAACTAGAAATCTTAACATGTTCAACATAAACCAAAGAACTAAAGAGTTAACCCACAGTACAAACCAAAACAAGTTTGAAATTGTTTTTGACGTAACCAAAGAACTAAAGAGTTAACCATCACTAATTGTCATCAATTCTCTTCCACTAAATTAGTCTTTTGTTTCTTTTGGATCGGCGCCTTCCTTGTTTCCCCATACATAGCTCTGACAGTAGGGTGGGTTTCTTCAATTCTATGAAGCTTTTCCTCGAGTTCCTTGATTTCTTGAAGAGATAGCACCACTCCGTCCTTATGCTTGCAACCTAACATCTTCGTAACCTTGCCAAGTCGATGTCGCTAGATTAATACATCAAACACATAATCAGTATATATGTTAATATATGATTATGTTTACATTTAATGACTATAAGCAATTAAGAAAACTTACCACCATTCCTAAAGTCGTAAGAAGTTGGGCCATCGTAGGTTGTGGAGGTGGAGGAATTTGAACAGGAGGGTTTTCTTGGTGTGGAGATTCGACGGAGGGAGGGCGCACGACATAAGGATGTGACCATTTTAGGTAATCCCTCATGTAGCTGTCATCAACTTCATAACCATTTTCCGTAATCTCCCACTTACTAATATCAACCAAACGACGTGGCTCTCTTTCCCTCCAATGTGTTGGTTTCGGTTCTGGATCATACACTACATGCAACTTGTTGGGAGTTGAATTGCACCGAGAAAAGTAAAGAAGATAATTATCATCAGAGGTCGACCAAAAACGGGATAATTGCTTAAATCCATGTTGGCGCATCACACGGCATGGATCGGCCATGATGTATCCTTTTGGGTGGTACAACGACCCATGGTAAAATGCAAAATCTCTTGGAATTTGAAGGTATCCTCTAATCTCCTTATAAGTGTCGAACACAACGTCTTCCTTCCTCATAGAATCCAGAGCCAATCTCATATCGATGACTCGACCTTTGTTACCGGGCTTCGGACACGTTAAACTCAAACCTCCGAGATCTAGGGGTATCGGGTTCAGGAAGGTCTTTGATCTTCAAGAATTGGAGGTCCTTGAACAAGGTTGGGAAGTGTTCATAACACCACACCTAATCCAATGTGAACAATATACATGTGAACATAAGTAAAAAAAATACATGTCAACAATAGATTAAAGAAATTTGTACCTGGAGTAGAGTGAAATTCCCGACAAATTGGTTTGTTTTAGACAATGAAGCCCTTCTCATCTCCGCCATCAAATGTGCCATGACCGCGGTGCCCAAAGAATAGCCATAGACACCTTCCGACGGGTCAAGGTACTGGAGAAAGTTTGCACTTACCCTGTTGCCATTAGTGTCAGGGAATGCCCTAGTGCCCAAGATGTATAACAGTGCGCGCGGCGGCAGTATACCGAATCTGTATGGGGTCCCATCCATCCACCAAGCTTCTAGCCTTTGTATTTTCAAACATCTTCTTAAGCATCGTCAGCTTGAATGTCTTCATCTTACTTCCGTTCGATGCTACATAAAAGCTATCCGAAGAAGTTTTGAAGTCCCAACCAAATAGCTTTTTGGTCAAATCGTGCAACTTCAACCAATCTAGGTCCCGAGACTCAACTCCTTCTGAAATTGATTTGCCGATAACATTCAAGCCTAGAATGTCATGAACATCTTCAGGAATCAAGGTCATCTCTCCAAACGGAAGTGCATTGTATCAGTTTCACCATGATACCTTTCGACGAAGCAATTGACGGTCACAGTATCTGGATTCACGTAATTTTCAACCAAAGAATACAAACCGAGAGTTCTTTACTAATGTTTGGACATCTTCATGCTCCAACGACAATTTCCACTCAGTAGTGGCTTGGTTTGGCAAACACGCACAGCCTTAGTATGATCCTACAAATATGAGATAATACGATTAAGAGATGATGTAAAAGATAAAACAATGCACATGCACATGCACAAAATAAAAAATGCTTACATAAGTTTGAAAGATAGTACGAGCCCAAGAGTGCTTGTATCCAAAGAGTACTTTCGGTTCCGGAGCTTGACCCAAAATTTTACCATCATCGCGGTCGGGTATCATGTCATCAAGGTGAGGAAGGTGACAACCTTTAACTTTGTGTTTGCCCTTGCCCTTGTCCTTGCCTTGTGTTGGTTGTTGACTAGTCCCACCAACTTCGCTTTGGCTTGCTAATTGACTTGGGGGGACCTCATCATCTTCCTCCTCACTTTCCACTTCATCATACTCATCGTCCTCAAGTGTTCCAGTACCTTCACGGATTGCAAGTGCACTACGTTCACCACCACTCTCCCAAATTGACCCTCTTGTTTGAGACCCCAAACGTTTCTTGCGACCCGCGTCTTTCCCCCGTGGAGGCAGGGACTGAGGAGTATCAAGACCGTCCTTCCTCCTTCTCTTAGTGAGAATAGGACCTTTATTTTTCTTCGCTTCTTTGGCTTTTGACCTATAACATAAGCAAACAAAACAAACATTAGAAAATTCATGGAAGTTTATGAACCGGCATACCAATTCCTAAACAAACCAATGCCGGTAACATGGACCGGCATAAGACCTTAAATATCGAGCATGCCGGTATCGTTGTACCGGAATTTTTTAGAAACTAAATTATGTGCCGGTATTGAGCACCATTTGTTGATGTTCTGTATGTTTTAAGTGTACTACCGGCATTTCCCAATTGAACTAACAGATGGCGGTTTTTAGATACCCGGCATTCACGAAACCTAGATAGAATTTAGGGTACAAACAATTAAGTTCCTGTGTGTTTTTAGTTGACTACCGGTATGGTATTCAACCCTAATTGTATGCCGGTATAAAAAATTCAGTTTCAGGAATGCAAACCGGTATGGTATTCGACCCAAATTCTATGTCGGTACCTAAACCGGCTTGGTATTCAAACCAAGATCCAATGTCGGTACTCTCTGTAACTCGACAGTTTCAGCTATTGTTGGCGATTCTAACCTAAACCCATGGCTACAAATTAATTAAAACAATCATAAATGAGTTCAAAAATCACTTACCTTCTCAGAGAAGCCATGATTGTTTGATCATCTGAGTTCGCTGCTGCGTCCTCTTCTAGTTGTTGAGCAATGTTATCGATTCTTTGTTCATGTGTTTGTTGAGCAGTCGATTTGGTTCTCGGTTTTGCTTTCGATTTGGTTCTTGGAGGCATGGTTATGTTAGGTTAATCGACAAAGAAATTTTTGATTCAACGATTAATCGTCGATGAAGAATGAACAATGATGAAGAAGATGAAGAAAAAAATAAAATTTTCAAAACCTAAACCTATGCCGGTACAGATTGGAATTGGGGGATATATGATTTTGGTTATTTGATTTTTATGTTTTAAGGAAAGGGCATTACAGTCTTTTCATAATGATTTTTAATTAAGGAAAGGGTGTTTTGGTATTTCCGCACTCAAAAAACACCCCTTAACAGCCACCTTTGGTTGGGGAAGTAATTCATATCCCCCAATTAGTTTCCATATCCCCCAATTACGCGTTCTTAATTTTCCCGTCTCATAACCTTCAAAAACAAGACGATAAAAACAGCGGCAATAATGCATTTTAAATGTCCTTATGATCTCTGCAATAGATGGTTGGATTTTTGATGTTGTATTTGGCGGTAAAAAGAATATTTCAATATTTTGCAATCCTGTAGTGTCTTAAAATGAGCAGGGAAATTATCTACAATTAAAAAACCTTAAATTTGGAATATTTCGATAATTTAATAACTTAATAATTTATCGATAAATTAATACTTCCCGAATACTTCGTAGTCCCAAGAAAATTTTCTATACATCTCATTCTTTACCTTGATAAATTCACAATCACGGTAGGCCACAGCCAACGGAGCGGAATATGATTTGGGTGTAAAACAGTCAGAACTTTGTTGTTTAGTCTAGTAAACCCGACCCGGGTTAATGTGTAGTCCAGCGGGATATAACATTTAATCGCTGGTCCAAAAAAGATTTAAATAGAGTAAAATTACTAAGCTAACCCTAACACCACGTGTGTCATGGCCAGAAAACGCAGAGAAATAATTAAACGCGTGTTTCTTCTTGTTTTCATCGACTTTTTTTTTCTTCAGTTTTCAGTTTTCATTCTTTAGTTTTTCAGAGAAATTAAACGCGTCCTTCTTTAGTTTTTCAATCTTCTTCAGAGAAAACAAAAATCCCCAAAACCAGATCGAAAACTAAATCAAAACCTAGGTATGTTTTTCATCTCAATAATCAAAACCAAAACCAGATCTGTTTTTCACCATCAAAAAGAAGAAATAATGGTTAGTCGAAAAATTAAACGAACAATTACAGAAGAAATTACTTCACCATCAAAAAGAAGAAAATCTGCTAATGATTCACCAACTGCTGCTAATTCACCAAGAACAAGAAGTATGACTAAAGCTGTTACTCCACCATCAGCACCAGAAAAAGGTAAAACTTCTAACCACCACTACATACTGGTATGTACTACATGTTTTTCGATTCACCATTTACGTATCCAGATGTTGTTAGATAAACTTTCAATATGTAGTGTTAGATAAACTATCAGTAGTTGTACATAGTGGTATATACAACTACATACCAATATGTAGTGTTTGGATATACTGTCAATATCTAAATATGTGCTTATTGGTAGATAAGCAATACATCTTGTTTATCTACCGCTACATATCTAGAGATGCAGTGGAAATTCTTTTATTTTTTGTACAAGTTAGTAATAATGAAGGGGCGCTGCCCCCTCGACCCCCGTAAATGGTGATACATATTCATATTGATATGCATTGTTCTGTTTGTTTATAAATATGTAGTGACTAGGTATCACGCCGGCCTGCGGCCGGCGCTAAACCTCTCGTTGATTTTAGAAAAATTGTTCTGAACTTATATAGCTTAAAGTATAAGATAGCTAAACAATATTTAAAGTTTATATTAATTAAAGATTTAATACCTAAATAATAATGGAATTGAACATTAACTAAAAATAGTCGGGAGCAAAACCTTTTTAGAGTATTGTTTATTGTTTGGTCGATCGATCAGTATCACAGTAGCGTGTTTAATTAGTTGGACCACAGTAGCCAGATAAGGGGCAGGGGACGGTGGAGAAAATTTAAGGGCAGGTGTAGTGCCCCAATATTTAGTTGGTCGTATTATATTATAGTGTGTTAGTTAGTCGGGTCACAGTAGCGTTTTTAATTAGTTGGACCGTAGTAGCCGGATAGAGGGCCGGGTGGAGAAAATTTAAAGGTAGGTGTAGTGCCCCAATATTTAGTTAGCCGTATCATATTATAGTGTGTTAGTTAGTCGGGTCACAATAACGTTTTTCATTAGTTGGACCGTAGTAGCCGGATTAGGGGCCGGGGCGGTGGAGAAAATTTAAAGGCAGGTTTAGTACCCCAATATTTAGTTGGTCGTATCATATTATAGTGTGTTAGTTAGTCGGGTCACAGTAGCATTTTTAATTAGTTGTACCGTAGTAGCCGGATAGGGGGCCGGGGCCTACGGCCCCGGCGGTGGAGAAAATTTAAAGGCAGGTGTAGTGCCCAAATTTTAATTGGTCGTATCTTATTATAGTGTGTTAGTTAGTCGGGTCACAGTAGCGTTTTTAATTAGTTGGACCGTAGCGGTGGAGAAAATTCAAAGGCAGGTGTAGTGCCCCAATATTTAGTTGGTCGTATCATATTATAGTGTGTTAGTTAGTCGGGCCACAGTGGCGTTTTTAATTAGTTGGCCCGTAGTATCCGGATAGGGGGCCAGGTCCTACGGCCCGGCGGTGGAGAAAATTTAAAGGCAGGTGTGTTAGTTAGTCCTATCTATAATAGTCGGGAGCATATTTAGTTGGTCGGGTCATAGCATAACGGTCCCACTATTTAGTTGGTCGTGTCGTATTATAGTGTGTCAGTTAGTCGGATTACAGTAGCGTGTTTAATTAGTTGGATCAAATTAGCTGGATAGGCCGGGGTGGTGGAGAAAATTTAAAGGCAGATGTAGTGCCCACATTAAAATTAGTTGGTCATATCATATTATAGTGTGTTAGTTAGTCAGGTCATTGTAGCGTGTTTAATTAGTTGGATCATAGTAGCCGGATAGGCCGGGGCCTACGGCCCCGATAGTGGTGAAAATTTAAAGGCAGATGTAGTGCTCACATTAAAATTACTGTATTAGTTGGTCCTGTCAATAATAGTTGGGAGCATATTTAGTTAGTCGAGTCATAACAGAACGGTCCAAGTATTTAGGTGGTCGTGTTATATTATAGTGTGTTAGTCGTGTCACAGTAACGTATTTAATTAGTTGAATCATAATAGCCGGATAAGGCCGGAGCAAGATGAGAATTACAGCTTCTCCATTTGCTTATTTTTTAATGTAGTTCCCTCGATAAGGTCGGAACATTTGAGACCCATGGTTTTATTGGTCTGCTCAAATTAGTGCGAACCTATAACCACCCTTTAGATTCTCTTAAAATTAATATTTCGCATTAAGGGTTGAGGATTCCCACATGCTAAAGCCCATTGTTTTGAAATAATGATGGTCAGGCTCTCCGGTCTCTTCGGATTTCCCCACATGATAATGCCCATTGTTCAAAAAAATCATTCAGCAGTACTAAAAGAAAAAGGACTATTATATTTAGCAGTTAGCCCCCTTACATTGGTATATCCTACATGTTGTATTTTTCTAATAGTTAGAAGCAAAATTAGTACTTGTAGCAATGCTGATGTTATCGCCTGCTCCTACTCAAAATCAGAGTCATGTGGTCCCAACTCCCACATTAGTGTCTTCCACCACCAATCCACAACCCGACTGTCTTATTCAACTACACCACTTCTAGTGAAGTCCTTACAGGAGGCAATATGCGCTTTTAAGAAAGTTATAGTTACAGAGGTTTTGAGTACTACAAAAGTTTATTAATTTAGAGAAGCTTATTTGATTGATCAAAATAACTCCTCTTCCCCCCAGTTCACTGCACTTCTAAGAATGACAAATGTAGTCAAACATCACTAAGAAAAAAAGCGAGTTCTAAAAATTGTAACTAAAAAGATGACATGTCAATTTTAAGTTGACCTTGTCTTGACATGGTATGTCAATTTGAAACTTTATATGTTCCTGACATGCGTGTCGAATAGCATATCTTACTGTAAAATGGTATGCCAATATAAAAGAGGATATTTAAGTTGTCCGACTTCTCGATAATTTGAAAGATCTCTTACCATTTTGTAAGAATTCGATGTAGTTGCAGCTCCTTGATATTCGACTGTAAGAGAGCCACGGTTGCTCTTCTAACTGCCTCATAAGGCTAAGGAGAGTTGCACACCTACCTGTAGACATCGAATCTTTAATTAGCTATTGATGTTGTTCCATAAATGCTTCATTAATCAGTCATACAATGTTCGAGAATCTTATTCCAAATTTGTACATTCAGTTGTTCGTCGACAATAATTTGACAGTGCCAGCATCCATCCTTGTATATCTACAGCCAATTTCTCATATTTTGTGCTCCTTCATGAAATACACTCACACACAATGCAATGGTAAGAACAACTATCGAACACGATCTGTTTTTCACATGGAAGCTCTAGTACCTCTGTTGAGTATAGATGGTCAGCTACGGGGAAACTTTCAACTGAAAAATCCAAATAAACTTAAGACCAATACCACTAACCTTCTTCTTTTCCAGGCTCATCTGAAACTGTAATTACGACGAGTCTGTAATTTGATTTTGAAGAACACAAAGTACCAACCAACAGAAAACAGCTAACTTCTTCTAATTTGAAGAATCTATTATCTTCCCATTAAAGAACTTATGAAACGAAAAACAAAAAAGTGAAGATGATAAAGGTACCTAGAGTGATGGAACAAATTATTTATATATCTTTAATGACTAAGCAAAGACCCTCTGCATGCAGCTCAGCGTAATATGGTCCATGATGCGTCTGTCGTGGATTTCTCAGTTGCTCGTAGATAATTTTTCATCTCCTCATCGACACTATTCCCATTCTTCCATGGGTTAGCAGCAGAAAGTTCATTTGTTAAAGTAATAATTCTTCAAAAAAAGGGAAGATCTTTAAATGTATAAATATCAAGTCATAATTAAGAATCCACAAATCATAAGTTCTGAAATCTTAAGTAGTAATAGTGTGGTAAACCAATTATACAAAGTTGTTGATGGTGGATTTTCGTTTAAGGTTAAATTTGTAAAAACCGGAAAAAATCATGCGCTGACATCTTGTAAAAGATAAAGCCATTTATAAGTGTTGGATACTCCCTCACTTAATTCACCAAGAATGGAGCATGTAGCAACAATCCCATTACGTGAATACATGAAATTCCTCCAGGTTGGAGCATGTGGCAACAATCCCTTCTGTGAATTTCATATCAGCCTTGTATTTCCAGTACTCATTATCGGTGTGGCATGACGGCGAGTGTTACTCTTACGAGAATAATACGAACCTCCAAGCACTATAATGAAACCATGTACGAAATACCCGCATGGTGATTCTCGGTGTGTTATACTAGCCCGAGAGCCCCTCTCGGTGTGTTATACTAGCCCGATTGAGCCCTCTCGGTGTGTTATACTAGCCCGATTGAGCATCCAAACTGGCCAGTATCGGTCAGGATATGATACGATCGCAGTCATCCAACTCCATAAGCATGATTGGATGACCCCGGATCAATTCCATCACCCCCAAGCGGTATGGAATACCCACGGCCGACCCGCATGGTCGGTCATTGGCCTAGCCTGCCAAGAAACCGTTCATACCAAGCATTATGGATGGAAAACCTAAATTAGGGTTTGCGGCATATTACATGTGTCGAAAAGCAGTCTCAACCATCCATCTTCGCGGTATAGATGGAGGGTGTAGATGTAGACTCAAAGGGCCCGAGCATGTCAACACGATCACCGTGGGCCCGCCTACACACTTGACCAATCGGTCAAGACCAACAATGTTTGGCCGTGACAAAATCATCACCCAAACAAAAGATGACGCACGGCTTGAAAGCCAAAATTAGGGTTTCAAGTCATCACGCGCGTCCATCTTCTCCGACACGAATGGAGGGTCACAGATTAGATTAAACAAGGGCCGGTCATACCAAAGATGACCACCGTGGGCCCATCTACCTCCTCATGTGTTCGGCCAAGGCATATCATGCCCGGTCAATCCAAAACGTGCGTCCAAACTAGCATGGCGCGCCTCCCAAACCACGAACCGGTCTCGACCGCTCAACTTCACCTAGGATGATTTGAGTGGCTTAGATCACGTTTTCATGGGATAGTCGGTATAGGTGTGAACACCAAAATACCACCTACACGCTGGTATGATCGACCAAGACCGACCAAGATGTGTCGTCTTGAAACGCGTGCCCAAACTAGGGATCTCACGCTGGTTTCCAATTCCTTTGCGGCAACGGATTTCTGCCGCAAACCGATCTCAACCACTCGACTTTGCCGGTCAATTTGAGTGGCCTGGATAGCTCCTTCTGGGGAAAGTGAGGTATGGACGTGTACACCGGCATCTTTGTCTACACACATGCCCGGTCGGTCCTCTCCAAAGCCCTTCCCATGCTCGGTTTCGACCAAGTCAAGAGTGATGCTTGCGCACCTCTTCAAAAACCCTAATTTCATCAACGGTCGCGAGATGAGTGTCTCAAAATCATCTCATCCGTCCAACTTCACCACTTGGCTATACAACCCTGGTCGGGAGTTATTTGGTCGGTGAGGCGTCATTACCCATCACTTTACCACATCATAATGCGCACTGCATAAAATACACACGATACTTCACAAGTATCGACTTCCGAATAACACGGTTATTCAATTCAAGCATCACATGCTATCTTTCATGGATCCACGATCCACACATTCCGGACATCAATCATGTCACAAAGCTGGGGGATACATCCTGGGGTATTGGTCTGGCGGTTTACAGCGTGCAGCGTGCAACGCGCCATCACAAGAACGTGTCAGGAAGTCATGGACGGTTAGAGATGAACAGGATAAGTGGGCAAGACTGGTCGACGCACAACTCCACTACTCCATCACTCCACTTCCTCCACTTCCCACGAGAGACGTGAATGAGGCTCAATGACTTGTATAAATAGGTTCTCCGCCCTATTTCAAACAACAACACAAGTTCAGACGAGACAGAAAACCAAGTGTTAATACAAAAACGTATTCAAACACCCCGAGCTTGCTTGCATCAATCACAAGCCTGCTCACCTTTCGTTACAAGTCATAAGTAAGCCAACACCTTCACAATCTCAACACCTTCTTCGCTTCCCTCCCTAAGATCAACCCCATCTCCTTCACTTTGTGACCGAAACAAGTCCTGGGAACGGCCATTTCTTGGTTTAGGCCGGACTTGCATGATTGATCTCTCGAATCTACAAGCACTCACCGCTTGTGAGTGCATTTGTTTAAGGTTTAAATTCATTCCTCATCCACACCCCAAATTACCAAATTATACGAGGAGTAGTTTTCACCCATAAATAATTGGCGACCACGGTGGGAGGTTGATCTATCGGTTGCAAAAAAATTGAATTCTCAATTTTTCGGTTTTAAACTCACGATGCATCCTCATCAGGAAACCACGGGCGGTTCGAGATACCATGGGGAGTGTAGCTAGAATCTTTGGAGGATGTCTTGGCAAATCAAGCGGTATCACTAGAAGACAGAGCGAGACATTCCGCCTTTTGAATGATATAGCAAAGCACAATTACAAGAAGGGTCGGCATGCATCTACTCAAGCGAGTGCAAGAAATGCTAAATCCTTAGTCGGGAGTCACACCTTTAGGCGGAGAGGCAAAAGAGCGCGCAACCGCTGGAGACTCGGGAAAGACGAACAACATGGTCCAGTAGACGAAGACTCGAGGCAACTCCACGAGAGGAAAAGACTTGTCCAGGGGTACCACAAAGTCTACCGGATAAAGAAATGGAGCCTGCAGCTTACGGATCCCTTTGGAAGATTTATATCTCAAGACCCTTGTCGAAGCTCGGAAAGGCTGTTCAATCCGCATCGACCTTTCAACTAAGTGAAGAAATGCTTGAGGAAGGAGAGATCAATCAAGGAACACGTGAGTACGAGAGGATGGGAACGTTCAATTCGATCACTCGGCGGTGATATTACAACACCTCCCATCACGAGCCAGAGCAGCCGCAAATCCGACATCTCATCAAGTGTAACACCTCTGGTAGTCACCGTGAGCAACAACTTCCACTCCTTCATCGGGACGAGGAGTCGGAGGGACGGGAGGAGGACCATCCCCCATTACCATTGCGAGACTTGATGGAGAAGCGGGAAGTTCTTGCTAAGACTCAAACGGATATGGACGCAACTCAGAAAGAGGTACTCACTTTTCTTAAGACATTAATCGATCGATTTCCACATGACCCACAACAGCCCACGGAGCCAACAAGAAATGCATTCAACGCAGGAGAAGGTACTTCAATGGCACGGACCTACATGGACCTAATCAAAGAAGCGACATCGAGATATGAGCGGTCTGTCATGGAGACTTCTACACTGGGATCGATCCTCACAACGATCCTCCTCAAGTCAACAGTTTCACTATGAGCCGAGGTAGGTGGATCGGGAAGCGGTTTCTCTAGTGGAAAGTTTATGCGAAATTTCACACCTCTCGGAGAATCAGCGCGCGGAGACGTTTTGTTGCAATCAACCAGAGGAAGGTCACGACCGTGCCCTACATGTCACCGCACGCATCAAGGATTCAGAGTTCAAGACGACCCTTATCTACACAGGATCGTCTTCATTACTCTCAAGATTCTCAGGACATCCAAGGTTCTCCCAGGCAAGGTCGTACGGAAGCCTACCACAATGACGGACTTCGAGGGAAACCAAACCAGCACATACGGGAGAAGCTCCGTGGAAAGAATCAGACAAGTTCGTTGCATCCCACTCCCCATGTGGGCATCAATTCAGGAAGAAGACCGACTTGCATCATTGAGGGCTAGTACCCACGATGCATCTTTCTTGTGAAGCATTCTTCCCCATCTTGTGAAGCCACAACCCACGTTCACACGAGGAGGGAACGAACTTTTATGGCGAGTCGTGACCGAGAAAGGAAAACGGTATACCAAGATTGCCATTATCAGCGGGGAGATACCCAGTCTCTCCACCTAATGGAATGCTACAACAGACAACGAACCACAAGAGCAAGCGCTAGATGCTCTACAACACTGCAAGATGGCACCAACTCCACAATGATGAAATTGAAATCGTTGAGGAATCTCCTAGGCCTATCTCCATCACTCAACCTTGTGTACGGATAAACGCGCGAAGCCCGTGGAACTTCTCAAAGAGTATCGGGACATGTTCGCTTGGAGATATGAAGAAATGCTGGGATTTAGATGAAAATTGGTCATCCATCATCTACATGTCATACACGGATCCAGTCGGTTAAACGATTTGCGGTTCGAGACACGAGGAAAATGGATAGATCAAAGTCTTGCATAGACTTGAAACTTGAACAGTCTTGCTCCAAAAACAATCCTCCTCTACCCGACATCGACATGTTAGTAGATGCAAACAGCGGACACAGCATGTTCTCCTCCATGGATGGATGCAGCGGCTACAACCAGATAAGAATGTACGAGCATGATGCAAGTAAGATATCTTTTCGAACTCCTCTCGGAAATTTTTATTATACCATACTGCCATTTGGTTTAAGGAATACCGGTGTAACGTATCAACGCTCTATGATGGTAATCTTCCACTGGAGCCGATACCTCAAGGGAGCAGCCTCAAGAAGATAACGATGTCCAACCGTCATATCGAGCAAGATCCGGGCGAGTTACCCTATCGCATGGTGGTTGAACAAGATCCGGGGCATATATCTCACCAACGGGCGATACAACCTTGACCTTTCGTACAATAGTTCCTTGAAGCGACAAGAGGAAAACCACCAAGATACAACATCCTGCGCGTCCATCAAATCCAACTCCGGTACCACATGCATGACTCCCACAATGATGAAACAACGTCCAAGATATTCCATACCGGCTCGACAACAACCACTACGAACAAACCATGTAAACCACGCTTGGGGACCGAGGCTCGGCATGGAGTTCCTTCACCGTCGATCAAGGACTTCTTCAACACGAGAAAGATGGTCGGTCAAGAATCATGGAATTCGCAAGAGTAAATCGAATCAAGAGGAAGCCACTTCAACGCTCCTCCAGCAGGCCGCTTCAATGGTCTATTCAAGAGCCGCCTCAATGCTCTCTCTCGGGACCCCTTTTCGCTTCATAATCCTACTTCAACACTCTCCAGGATCCACCTCAACGTTCGCACTGGGAAGCCACTTTAACATCCTCTCAAGTCGTTTCAACACTCAAGCTACATCAACAATCTGCGCTCCGGTCAAGTTATCTTTGATGTACTCATTGCTCAACATACGTCTCATCCATCCTTCATGAGGACCAGCGGAGCATGAAAACCCCGAAGTCGATAGGAGGAGGGCTATCAGTGGAACGGATATTTTCATATAGTTGGAAGGGCGCGGTGAACAACTCACCATCAATGTTCGGCATATCCTTGAAGCCGCCAACACTTCCCGACTTGGTACCAAACATTATCTCCAGTAAGACATCTCAACAGGATTCTTTTCTTCCACAATGAAATAAAAGGCAGGAGTTAGAACTTGTATGAAAGCACATGAGAGATGTAGTCACACACGGCAAGACACAACTCACATCGGAGCACACAAAACCGGTCCGGCTCAAATTCGGTACGGATTTCAAGACTGGTATTAGTTTTCAAGTCCGGTGCAAGTTTCAGTCTGGTATTGATTTCAAGTCAGGTGCAAGTTTCAGTCTGGTATTGATTTCAAGTCCGGTATAAGTTTCAAGTCCGGTACAAGTTTAAAGTCTGGTGTTGGTCAAGGGCACAACGCTGGTATTGCTCAAGTTTCAAATCCGGTATTGATCAAGTGACGAGTCCAGTATCACTCAAGTTACAAGTCCGATATTGCTCAAGCTTCAAGTCCGGTATTGATCAAGTGACGAGTCCGGTATCACTCAAGTTTCAAGTCCGGTATTGCTTAATATTCAAGTCTGGTATTAATCAAGTCAAGTCCGGTATTGCTCAAGTTTCAAGACCGGTGTTGGTCAAGGGCACGAGGCTGGTATAAAGTTGACATTCAGTCAGGCATACACGATATGGGACCCACGTTCAATCAAGCATATATGGCGGGACCACATTTATTTGCACAACACGGTTCTCTTATGTCATGAGAATCATGTTCACGAAATTCAAGCCCACGTTCGATCAAGCAGCGCGATAGCCCCACCAACGGCGAGGCACGGCGAAATCCGTCGATTAGGCACAACCCCACGATCGAGCGGAGCAAGCACGGAGCGGGCCCTCGGCCGAAGCAGGCATAGAAAGGTCGATCGAAGCGAGCAAGACCAACATCATACTAGGGAACGCTCTCCTATATGCCTTTTAAACGTAACATACTCAAGGACGAGGATGACCCGTCTCTCCTGGTAACATCTAACTTTGCCTCATAAATTTTATCTTTTAATCTGTCACCATCTCATGCCTACCACACAATAGTGTAACCATTATGTGCTAGGCGGGGGGACTTAATGTTGATGGTGGATTTTCGTTTAAGGTTAAATTTGTAAAAACCTAGGAAAAAATCATGCGTGACATCTTGTAAAAGATAAAGCCATTTATAAGTGTTGGATACTCCCTCACTTAATTCACCAAGAATGGAGCATGTAGCAACAATCCCATTCTCGTGAATACATGAAATTCCTCCAGGTTGGAGCATGTGGCAACAATCCCTTCTGTGAATTTCATATCAGCCTTGTATTTCCGGTACTCATTATCGGTGTGGCATGACGACCGAGTGTTACTCTTCTGAGAATAACACGAACCTCCAAGCACTATAATGAAACCATGTACGAAATACCCGTATGAGCCGATTCTCGGTGTGTTATACTAGCCCGAGCCCCTCTCGGTGTGTTATACTAGCCCGATTGAGCCTCTCGGTGTGTTATACTAGCCCGATTGAGCATCCGGACTGGCCAGTATTAGTCCGGGATATGATCGATCATGATCATCCAACTCCATAAGCATGATTGGATGACCCCGGATCAATTCCATCACCCCCAAGAAGGTATGGAATACCCACGGCCGACCCCGCATGGTCGGTCATTGGCCTAGCCTGCCAAGAAACCGTTCATACCAAGCATTATGGATGGAAAACCTAAATTAGGGTTTGCGGCATATTACATGTGTCGCAAAAGCGGTCTCAACCATCCATCTTCGCAGGTATAGATGGAGGGTATAGATGTAGACTCAAAGGGCCCGAGCATGTCAACACGATCACCGTGGGCCCGCCTACACACTTGACCAATCGGTCAAGACCAACAATGTTTGGCCGTGACAAAATCATCACCCAAACAAAAGATGACGCACGGCTTGAAAGCCAAAATTAGGGTTTCAAGTCATCACGCGCGTCCATCTTCTCCGGCACGAATGGAGGGTCACAGATTAGATTAAACAAGGGCCGGTCATACCAGCATGACCACCGTGGGCCCATCTACCTCCTCATGTGTTCGGCCAAGGCATATCATGCCTGGTCAATCCAAAACGTGCGTCCAAACTAGCATGGCCGCGCCTCCCAAACCACGAACTGATCTCGACCGCTCAACTTCACCGGATGATTTGAGTGGCTTAGATCACGTTTTCATGGGATAGTCAGGTATAGGTGTGAACACCAACATACCACCTACACGCTGGTATGATCGACCAAGACCGACCAAGATGTGTCGTCTTGAAACGCGTGCCCAAACTAGGGATCTCACGCTGGTTTCCAATTCCTTTGCGGCAACGGATTTCTGCCGCAAACCGATCTCAACCACTCGACTTTGCCGGTCAATTTGAGTGGCCTAGATCGCTCCTTCTGGGGAAAGTGAGGTATGGACGTGTACACCGGCATGCTGTCTACACACATGCCCGGCCGGTCCTCTCCAAAGCCCTTCCCATGCTCGGTTTCGACCAAGCTGAAGAGTGATGCTTGCGCACCTCTTCAAAAACCCTAATTTCATCAACGGTCGCAGATGAGTGTCTCAAAATCATCTCATCCGTCCAACTTCACCAGCTTGGCTATACAACCCTGGTCAGGAGTTATTTGGTCAGTGAGGCGTCATTACCCATCACTTTACCACATCATAATGCAAGACTGCATAAAATACACACGATACTTCACAAGTATCGACTTCTGAATAACACGATGGTTATTCAATTCAGCATCACATGCTATCTTTCATGGATCCACGATCCACACATTCCAGAACATCAATCATGTCACAAATCGGGGGATACATACTGCGGGGTATTGGTCTGGCGTTACACGGCGTGCGGCGTGCGGCGTGCAACGCGCCATCACAAGAACGTGTCGGGAAGTCATGGACGGTTAGAGATGAACAGGAGAAGTGGGCAAGACGGTCGACGCACAACTCCACTACTCCATCACTCCACTTCCTCCACTTCCCACGAGAGACGTGAATGAGGCTCAATGACTTGTATAAATAGGTTCTCCGCCCTATTTCAAACAACAACACAAGTTCGGGGACGAGACAGAAAACCAAGTGTTAATACAAAAACGTATTCAAACACCCGAGCTTGCTTGCATCAATCACAAGCCTGCTCACCTTTCATTACAAGTCATAAGTAAGCCAACACCTTCACAATCTCAACACCTTCTTCGCTTCCCTCCCTAAGATCAACCCCATCTCCTTCACTTTGTGACCGAAACAAGTCCTGGAACGGCCATTTCTTGGTTTAGGCCGGACTTGCACAGATTGATCTCTCGAATCTACAAGCACTCACCGCGCAGTGCATTTGTTTAAGGTTTAAATTCATTCCTCATCCACACCCCAAATTACCAAATTATACGGGAGTAGTTTTCACCCATAAACAAAAGCAATAATCCTTTTATAAACGTTTACTTTTAAGCAGAAATTACAATTATGAAAGTTGGCTTACTCATTCATCAAAAATGAAAAAACTTCATTAGGCAACGGAATTTATTGAACACAAACAAAAGCTTCATTTGGCGAGACCTTGAATGCTCGTAAGAAGATTTGAGTATTACTGCTCCCTTATTACAGCCATCCCAAATTACTTTGTCCTCAAAGATGAGTCACTATTGGAACCTCTTTAAGCAACGTAAAAGTAATCGAGATGTGGATCAAGTACGAGTTATCCAACTGCCATTTTCCATCGAAAATAAATTCACGAGACCTTGTTTTGGGCTACGCTAGCGATGATGATTTGTATATTCATTCGCCATTTCCAGAAGAAAACTAATTTCCCAAAGAACATACCGTGGTACCGGTTCCTCGACTATGCTTTCGCATTTAGTGTATCCATGCGATAGTAGTCATCCCAGCGCCTCACACCAATTGTCCAGCCAGAATTTTACCTTATCACCTTTGCCAATAATTCTGAGAAGCATTATGAAACAACAACTTAAAGTGGCATGCCTGATATTTCCAATCCTTATATACAACACCACAGCTTCTTGGTAATTGTCCGATTACGGATCTATTGAATCTGCATCAACAATTCATGAAGAGTTATATCTTATTGCACTGTTTTGATGGAAGGTTCGATTAAACATAATAAAGATTAAAACTTACACAATTAAAGAATCAATTGTTTGTCACTTCCTTCCTGGGCATCAATCAATCAAAAACGTTAATCCAACTAAGAAAAAATTATACAAAAACTGAGACTAACGTAAGCTGGAATAGGTTAATGATTGACGTAGTTTTTTGTTTATGTTATTCTTTTTTTAGCTGATATTTTAAGCGTCCATCTCCATCTCAAATTCAGGGGCATCAAGCAACGTAAAGAATGGGCAATATAACAAATTGACAGGACGTCAAGGTACATGCTACACAAAGAAAATAACAGAATAAATAAATATAAGTAGATTTCCACTATCATGCCTACATCACGATTAGGAGGAAGCTTGTTTGGTGCAATTGAGCATATGAGATTTTGGTCATTAATCAATGAGCAGTGCAAACAATAGGGAAAAAAGCAAAACATTCAAAGAGCAACTATCTGACTGACAATATATTAAACCACACCTGCAAAACTCGTTCAGTGTGACTCAGTTCAAGATCGTATTTTTGTGCACGGAGTGAAGTATATTCTTCAACATCGATCTCGTTCATCACTCAGCAAAACAAACCAATTCTTCTCAATGGCAACAACATCACACATTCTTGTTCATCACTAGTGCCTTTAATTCCTCCATTCAACACCATTCCATCCATCCCTGCAGTTGCGCAAACTCTACACATCAATTCCAATTTCACTTCCCAGTCCATTGCTGTAGCATAACAGCACCAATATCACTGCACCACTTTCTTGCTGCAACTTCTGAGCATCAAAACTCTCTTAACTCTGCTCAAGCCATTATCTCCATCTCCCAAAAATCACCACCTGCAATTCCAACATCAGAACCAAGCTACTGCCATACAACCATTCACTGCTACCGTAAAACATCACCGCATGCAACAACATACTCTCTACAGTTCTTATATCCAATGGCACCTGTAGTTCTGAGCATACATCTAAATCATTACATCATTCATTCATTCAGTTCAATAAGCTTCTTCTCTTCTCTGCCAGGCCAAGTACCAGCTAACAACTGGTCCTCCCATTACTCACAACCACCAACAACCACTTGAACTGCAGTTTCATCATCATTCCACAAACACCATTTCCCTGTTTAATTCGTGCTACTGCAAACCTGCTTCAGGTCATTCTAGTCCTCCAACTGATGGCAACAGTTCCAATACCATTGCAATCTCAGTACTACCCTCATTTACATGGAAACCTGCACCAAAATCATCTTCTATTCATCGCCATACTCCCTGTACATAAATCCTAGCATACGTCTATATATTCAAGCATCATTCCATTATTCCTTATCACAAAAACAGCACCACCACTCATCTGAGATCAACTTCAACAATCTCTGCAGAAAAAAAATAGACACTTCGTTTAATACAATACCCATCTTGCAGCTGAATAATAATAATGAACAGATTGGGTTGTACACTGAAATTTTAGTTAAAGTTTTAGTTAGTTGCTAACAGTCAAAATAAAAGTAATACGATATAAGTAGCGCATTCAAAGAGTACCTTCAGCTTTGAAATTCAACAAAGAAATCCGTAATCAAATCAACCACAGTATTGATGAAAAATCAGCTTTTGAGATAACTAATTTAGCTAAATACCATTGAAATATGAAGATAAAAGAGAAGCAAATACCTGGCTGGACAAATTTAGCTTCCAGAATTAGATTGAAATTCTCCAATCTCAAGCATGATCTTCTCCTCGAATTTGAAGTGCAAGTTCTACAATCCTTGAGAATTTTCACCATTGAGTGAGCTGAACAAAAACCCGGATTAATTTTCCTGGAAAAAAAAATCAAATTGGTTAGGTTTGTATGAGCATCGTAAACAACGAATCTTCGAAGAAGATATATACAATTACCTGAGTCCATTATTAATCTTAAAAGAATTAAACCCAGAATTAGGGTTCAGAAAGGAAATCTGTGTCACTTATTCTTCTTTGTGAATTTTTAATTAATCTGGAAAGAATGAAACCCAAAATTCGATTGCAGTAATCGATTGTTGTTGATGGTGGCGATGGATTGTTCCTCTCAAGCATGATCTTCTCCTCGAATTTGAAGTGCAAGTTCTACAATATTAAGAAGCATACATCAAACTATGAATATGAAAAAAAACCATAGAAATTGGCTATATACCCTCCAATCCGGCCCTGGTATATAATTCCGGTTAGTCTTTCGTAGCCGTCCATGTAAAAACCCAATCTGGAGCTTCCCGACCTTCGGATCAGGGTCCCCATTAAATGATGTCCGTCTGATAGCCCTGGCTATCATGGACACAAACCTCATACCTTTTTATAACTATGATGCATTGTGCTACTTTGTCAAGTATCAATATGTAGACACTATACATATTGATATGTAGTGTATATTACTAATTAGATATGTAGACACTATCAAATACTTACACTTATAATGGACCAACATCAAAAACCAAAAAAAAAGAACAGCAGCATCAGCTCCTTCACCAAAAGCAAAAAATGCGAGAAAAGCTGATACTCCTTCACCAAAACTAAAGCGGAAGAAAGTAATTGTCCTGAAAGATGCTACTCCTTCACCAAAAGAAAAAAGGGCGGGGAAAGCTGATATTCCTTCACGGAAATCAAAGGGGAAGAAAGCAAATGTACCCCTGAAATAAGGTACATTTCTTAGCTGTTGTTTTGTGTGCTTTAGCTTTAAATCGATGTTTGCTGCATTTGGTCCGTTAGTTTGTTTTTCTTATCCAGTTGAAGCATTTTTCTAATTTGTTTTGAAGTTATCCAAAACATTAAGGGTAAGCTGTATTGTTAACATGTATACGTGGGAATGGAGTGCATCTTTTTCGAATAACATGTATGTGTGGGACTTAAGTAGGAGAGCCTAAATAATTGATAGTCTTGGTTTATGGTGATTATATGGTATATTGTTGTGCATGTTGAGTGCTTTTGTAATCAACTTTCTGTATTGCTTAAATGGTTTCTTTACACACTCAAGCATTACAGACCTCTTCTTAGTTGTTGTTTTCTATATGATGATTAAAAAGCATCACTACATATTGAACATATTGATATGTACCATATCAGCATGTAGTTGTTTTAAGTACATATTAGATATTGTAACTAAATATCAATATGTTCCATAAACTAGGTTTTGATATTATAACTAACAAAATTACATATTGATATTATAACTACATATGTATGTTGAGTTTTAAATTTGCTTTTAGTGATGGATATATATAGGTGTTAATAAGTGTAAGAAATCGGTATATTGATTAAAAAGCATCACTACATATTGATATTTTTAGCTCGAGTAATTAACACTAATATGTTCAATATGTAGTATATATTATAACTACATATTGGTATGTTCAATACTTTAGTGATGGTCATGTAATGTTTTTAGATACTTGTTATTATGCAGGTAAAAAGCGTAAGCAAGCAGCTGGAAAACCAAGGAGTTTATACCGATCCGGTTTCAGGGGAACGTATGGGCTTGTGAAGAGGATTAAGAAGACAGAAACCTTAAATTGAGTGTCTTGCCGTTACAGCTCATCAGTGAAGCGTCGTATGGGAACCTGTTCTTAATGTTTTGGTACACAGGTTTTGATTTACATCATTGGTTGAAGAATGAAGAAGCAGTCACCAAAATGTTACGTTGTTACAAGAGAGGTCGATATCCAGGCAAGCTTACATTTCAATTTGTAAGGCATGACAAGAAGTATGAGCTGTCAACCATACCAGAAGAAACGGGAATCACTTATGGGATGCCAAGAATGCTGAATAGGGAATATCAAGATTTAAAACTGACATTAAAAAGTGGATCGCGTAAAACTGCATTCATCAAAAGGACTTTTCCTGATGTACTGGTGAGTGGTAAAAAGGTGAGTGCTAACAAGGTGACTAGGCCAATGATTGAAGACGTAATCATTAACATATTGAAAAGAACACCAATTAATGTAAAAGTTGGCAAAGATTCTCTGCAAACGGTGGGTGATAAATCAAATGAAGATCCTCAAGAATCTGAGGAAGATGAGGAAGATGCCGAAGATCTTGTTAGGCTTATTGATGAGGTTGTCAACCTATCAATAATAATTCTCTATTGATACACAAATCTATAAAGGAGTAGTAAGGCAAGTTGAGTTCGTATCCACAGGGAGGTGTGAGTTTTAAGTTATTATATAAGCCAAATCATTCTTGTTGAAAGACACAAATTCTGAAATTATAAGATTGTACTTCAAATTATGAGATAAAATTGACTAGAGATTCATTCGCCACTACCAAACAAGATATTATTAATCATACAAGTTCCACTTTCAATAAATTTCGATTGTTAACAACTTTAAGACAAGTTATAAGTTCAACTAATCTTTAGACTTCAAAAATCACCACATAGAATAAGTTCTCTAGCGGATTCTAATTAAGTGAACCACCCAAAATAAGCTCTCTAGGTGTAATTCAAACAATTGCATTAAGATTTATGAATCAAGTTGTTCCTAGTCACATGCTCGTAAGTTCGACACATTAACCTAGGGTTATCTTTTACACACTATTGCATACAAAATCCCTTTGCAACAAATAGTGCACCGCTACTTATGTAAAGATTACTCTAACAATTGCGGATCAAAGCTCTCAATACTAGCATTAGAGTTGCAAACGAGTTACCTAATTGTGCACTTAGATACCAAGCATACATCTCATGGTCATGTAAACGGTAAAAGATAATCAACAAAGAATATTTATGAAAGAATAACTTGCTTGAATTGATTAATAAAACATGCTTGGAGTTTTGAAATCCTCCCCAATCAATAAGATTATTAGCTACTCATAGTTTTGGTTTAAGCACAAAAATATATTGAAAATACAAAAATTCCTAACGTACCGGGTGAAAAACAACTTAGAAACCGTGGCCCTCACAAATATTGACATGGTGGGGCCCAAAACTGGGATCCTCTATTAACTCCCCAGGGCGCGGAGCCCACCATCATGTGAGAGACCCGGTTTTTGCTTTGTTTTCTAACGCGGTTCGTGTAGAATTAGTGTTGAAAATAAATAAGGTTTCAAAGCTTAAAAACAATTGCGAAAGCAAACCACTGTGAAGTATTAAGCAGCTGGAGAACTCTGGTTCAGGTTGCGGCTTTTCTTTCAGAACTTTCGTCGAGCAGCTGATGTGCAGAAAACTGGTGCAAAAGAGGTAGCTTTCTGTTGTATTCTGCGCCTCCTCTTACAGTTTTGTTCTCCTGGAAAAACGTGACCTGATCAACACCCAATAATCCCAAACATACACAAATCCTGTAAGCCTTCAATCTCAGCCATTCAACTCCCAAAACTCTCGCCAAAGTCACATCTTCTTGGTTGTTTTCACGGCAAGAAACTCCTTCCAAAAAGGAAATAAATTTGCGCCCAAGTCTGCCTACCCTGTTGGCTTCTGAATCAGTTTCAAGCCAATGCCTGACACGCCTCATACATAGCCCATAAGCTCACAACAACCAGCTATAGGGTCACCTTTCACTGACCATATGGCATCAAGACAGATTCAAAACCCACACCAAGCTCAAATAAAATCATCTCTGTCGTGAACCATGGCTAACTAGCAAGCATCTAAATGAGTCCCAGTTGTTGTCTAGAAACCCTCGTGCACTGCCCTTGAACCTTGGTTAGTCACTGTATCTTCTATATCCTGTTGGCTTTCAAGTTCTGAACCTAACTGCTGCCAATCAAGACTTGCACACAGCCATCGAGCCATTGCTAGCTACCTGTAGCCTTGTTCTTCTCGGCGTCTTATCGAGTCTTAACTGCTGTCTTATAACACACACAGAACACAGTTAGCCGCACTGGAACTGTTGCACTAGTCTTCTTGGCCATAACCAACTCCAGTAGACCCATAATAGCTTCCTCCATATATTAGCAGCAGCAACACAATACAACAACAACACTTCAACAGCAGTTCAGCTCAGAGTACCACCAAACTCAGTTCAGGTTCGAACCCAAATTAGCTACAGACTTCAATGATCACCATCTTCCATGTTTTGTTCTGAACTTCACAACCCTCTCCTTATCTGCATCAGCCTGTACATGAGAATACACGAGCTTCCACCTGCAACTGATTAATTTCCATTCAACATTCATTCTGCATCTTCTGGTATAAAAAACTGCATCATCATCACTTCCATCTGCTTTGCATATTGCCATGCAATACCGAACAGTCCTCCTACAACCCAGACCTGCAATTGCTCATTTTTCATATCTGCAGCATCAACACCTGCAGCTCTCCATAATCACCTTCCTTGCTAGCCTGAACTGCTCTGAACCCCTGCCTTGACTCTGCGAAAGCAAAACCACCACCATAGCTGCAGTATCAATAATTACATTATCCTTGGTTCAGGCAATTCTACTAACACCATATGAGCAGAAACTGATGGTGCTGATGAAGGTCAAGAAATCCCCATCTCTGGCTCTCCAATTCCTGTAAATACAAGTTCAATCAAACCCATAACTCCATTTCTTCCAGGAACTGCAAATCATTCATAATCTTCACATTCAGTCCCCGATAACAACAACACTTCTCCCTTGTATTCTCAGCTGATATATAGTCTTGAAACTCCACCTTGTGCTCATTAATTTGAGACCCATCATTCCCACAGCTCTAGCTTCTTGATACTCTTCATCCTCCTCACTGCTCACTCTCTATACTTGGTTGTTTCTCTCCTACAGACGACCCTCAAATCCAGTGAGTATTTGTTGATATCGGTCCCTCTCCATCTTGTCTTATAACACGGCTTCCAACCCCTGGAAGGCAAACATCGAGCCGTGGCCAGCAGCGACGGCAACTGAGTCTTGAGCAGCAAAAAGGAATTCCGGCAAATTGGATTTAGGCCTAAATGAGACCTAATTTCTCTTCTATGGATTTTCAGTTCACCAGCACATGTGTGCTGAGCTTGTGTGACAAGCACTCACAAGCACTCACAGCTTCTGAATCATTTCTTTTTTTTTTTCTTTTATATATAAAATGCACTCCATGAAATGGCCACATGACCGCCACACAAGTTCCATTTCGGTGTAACCAAATTGAAACTTTGATGGATTTATGTCTTGGGAATTTTCCTGGTATAAAACATTTAAGAGAAAGATATTGTAGATGGTGGATTTTCGACAAGGGCTAAAATCATAAACCCATAACTGTATATGCTCCTGATCCAGCAATCAGACGAATATTGAGGCTTATGTCTCGTATCGAAAGCGTGTAAGCTCATGCCACGAGAATCTCAGGCTGAGAATAATGTCTCAGAATATATGTAGATATGTAGTCTCTCAGCTGAGGAAACGGCATATCTCATGAATACTGAGCAATTTCAGTTATCACTTTTATATAGAATTGCAAGATTAGACGGCTCCTAGACAGCTTGCCTGCTAGTATAGAGCAATAACGTCTTCAGGATGTAACAATGTTTTCCCTGACTATATAAAAGAAATATGACGCTTAAACAAGCTCATATCACTCAATTCCTGAATAATTAATGCTCCTAGACGATCGTACTAGTATAGAGCCATCAATTAATTATTCTTAAATCATTAGATTCATTAACTGAATCCCAAGAAAATATTCAATGTTTTCATAATATTTCGTTACTTCAATTTATGGTTCTTCCCAGCAGAACTCCATTGGGTTAATAATAAATATTCAACACACGGGCATCTGAGCACTATCAAATAAGCCCCGACCAAAATGGTGCAAGTGTACTCAGCAATAATGCACTAACGAGCCCTTGAATACACAAACGAGCATTCCAAAACATGAAAGAACGATGAACCTATGCAAAATAGGAAGAAAATAATAAATAATAAAATATTAGTCAAGGCGCTAAGGGACTGGGCTCACCGGCCGGCCAGTCACACCGTGACCAGTCCCACGTCCAAATTCTATATTTTTTCATATTTTTATTATTTTCCTTGATCTCATGAAAATCTCTTCATTTGAACAAATATCCTTCGTTTTAATGAAACTCCTCAGTTTCATGGTGTTTCCTTCGCATCAAGGAAATAATATAAAATTGGGAAAGGTGTCGTGGGACCGTGTCTCCTAGCCGGCCGGCTATGCCCTAGTTGTGGCCGGCCCCACACCTCATGATTCCTCATTATTTTATTATTATTTCCCTAATCTCATGAAAACTCCTTGATTTCATGATATTTCCTTTAAATCATGAAAAATAATATAAAATTAGGGAAACTCGTGGGACCAGGCCCTAGCCGGCCGGTCATGCCCTAGCTGGCCCCACACGCCCTTATTTTATTATTATTATTTTTTATGTTTCCTTGATCCCATGGAATTCCTTGATTTCATGATATTTCCTTCAAATTATGAAAATTCCTTCAAATCATGGAAATAATACATAAAATTAGGGAAAACTCACGGGGCCGCGCCCTAGCCGGACGACCATGCCCAAGCCGGTCCCACACGCCCTTATTTTATTATTATTTGTTTCCTTCATCTCATGGAAACTCTTTCACTTCAAGGAAACCCCTTGATTTCAACAAAACTCCTTAGTTTCAATAAACTCCTTGATCTTATGATATTTCCATAAAATCATGAAAAAATATAACAAAATTAAGGAAATGCTATGGGACCGAACCCATTGGCCGGCCGGCCATGCCTTGGCCATAGTGCGTCCCACACTTCATGATTCCTCCATTTTATTATTATTTTCCTTCATCTCATGAAGTTTCCTCAGTTTCAGCAAAAATCCCTGATTTCTTCATATTTTCCCAAATGATTGCTCAAACGCACATCAGAAAATATCAAAATTCCCAGGACTGAGACGCGAACACTTTGGTGACATGAGCATATTACCTTGACCGACTAGGGTTGGCTCTTTGTCTTGCAAAAGGCTGGTCCCTCATATTTTCATCATTTGACCTAATTTGTTCATATTAGGTTCAAACTCTTCCGAACAATTTTGGAATTTCATGAAACGATCGTCATTCGATCCCGTGACCAGCCAGGTCCGGTTTCATGACCCCTTGGTCGGTCCCTCATCTCTTCATAATTAATTAGGTTTTATCACCTAAGGCTCAGACGAGCATTATTTTAATAAATGATTAAACCAGCATTTAATCATTCTTTCATCAACAAATCAACAAGTATCCAAGAGACCTTGGTATTTGCTCACTTGAGAATCTGGGCGCTACATGGTCGACCCATGATCCCATGTAGCCGGTCCATCCTTCACTCTGTGGTTAATTTTCAATAAACCATCAATTGATCGAATTAGGGTTTTGAGTCCAAGGTTCATAATTCCATATTCAAACGCTAATAATTTTACGATGATCTCATGGTCAACACTTTATTAATTATACTTGGTTCAGTTTCCAGTATTTAAATTAATATTTTATTTGGTCATGCTACCAATAATTCATCAAACGAGCAATATTTGCTCAGATGAGCAATATTTGCTCAAACCAAGGAACATTGGTTCAACCATCAATATTCAACAGTTCATCGAATGAGCAATATTTGCTCACGTTAACTATGTGTATTCATACATTATACCTCTGTCTCAATGAGACATGTTCAAATTCATGAGTCTCGAGAACATTTTCAAATCATGTTCGACTCAACAATACAAGGACTCATCGTCCCATGAAGTCATGAAGTCAGCAACTGACTAACTAATCACGAGACATCAATCATGTCACATGGGGGATATTAACTAGGGTTTTGGTCTGGCGGTCTACGGCACGTGTGTTCATACACACGATGAGAATGTGAGCAAGTCGTGCATCAGTTGAAGGAGTTAACAAAGTAGTGAATGGAAAATCGACCAAGTTTCCGCACGTTGAGCAAATGGTTTTATCACGATTTCTACTTCTCCACTATTTAATTCCATCAACTGTCACACTTCATGGGATCATGGTGTTTACGATTCTAGCAATATAAATAAGTTTCTGAATCATGATTAAAAACATGACAATCTCACGTCAAACAGACAACACGAGATTAACAACTCAACATCTGAGCAATTACTCTCAACATAGCAAATTCAATCATTCAGAACTTATCTTATTTTCAGAATACACAACTGTTTATGGGTAAAAATCGTTTCTGCCGATTTCGGTAAATTCGGTAGGTGAGTGAGAAACTGGTTCAAACCCTAAACAAATGTGTTGCACGTGAGCACTTTATAGATTCGAGAGATCAATCTGTACAAGTCCGGCCTAAACCAAGAAATGGCCGTTCCAGACTTGCTTCGGTCACAAAGTGGAGGAGAAGGGTTGATTTGGGGAGGGAAGCCAAGAAAGGTGTTGAGACCAGAATAGTTCTGGGAGAGTAGTGTCTCGACTTGTATCAGAAAGTGGAAGCTTGGGAAGCTTGCAAGAGATGAAAGCTTTTTTGGAGAGCTTGCAAAGTTGCCTTTTCTGAGAGTGTAGTATTTTTTCTCCTGACCGAGACTTATTGTCTGGTGGAAATAGGTAAGACCTATTTATACAAGTCGAGATTAAAACGTACCCTGGCCTCATGAAGGAAGAGAGTAGAGGGTGAAATAATGGGAGGAGGTGGTAACCGCATGGTGTTAATGGGTGAAAACGTTTTCACCATTATTTCCTCATTTATTTGACCGCTTTATTCCTTTTCACGCTTTCTTAATGTGAGCGTAGTGTACGTTTTCCGTAAGCTGTGGACCGCCAAACCAAAACCCGGAAAGCATCCCCGCTTTGTGTTGATATCTCGTTGGTTGCACCTTGAGTGCAAGTGGCAATGCCAGAGCTGCCAGTGGTGTGCGTGGCATGTGCGGAATGCCTTGGTGGTAGGTTGCACGTTGAGTGTAAGTGGCAATGTCGATCCAGAGTCCGGATGTCGGGCGTGCTAGTGGCGTTCCAATGTGTGCGGAATGCCTTGGTGGTAGGGCACGGTTTGTTCCAATGGAATGCCTTGGTGGTAGGTTGCACGGTTTGCCGGCGTGTGTGTTTGGCATGTGCGACTTGTGACAAGATGGTTGTGTATCAACACTTGGTTTTTCGGTCTCGTCTTGGCTTGTTTTTCCTTGTTGTTGTTGTTTGAAAATAGGGCGGAGAACCTATTTATACAAGTCATTGAGCCTCATTCACGTTTCTCGTGGGAAGTGGAGGTAGTGGAATGATGGAGTAGTGGAGTTGTGTGCCTACACGCACGTCTTGCCCCTTCTGTTCATCTCTAAATCCATGGCTCCTAACACATTCTTATGATGGCGCGTTGGCATGTGCTGGAAGTTTGTGCGGAATGTGGATCGTGGGTCCACGAAAGATAGCATGGTGAATGAATAACTCGCGTTATTCGGAAAGTCGATACTTGTGCGGTATCGCGTGTGTATTTTATGCGAGTGCGCATTTCGGTGTGGTGAAGTGACGTGTGAGGTTCACTAACCAAATAACTCTGACCGGGGTTGTATAACCAAGGCGGTGAGGTCGGACGGATGAGATGATGTTTGAGACACTCTCATGCGGCCGTTGATAAAATTAGGGTTTTTAAAGAGGTGCGCAAGCATCACTCTTCACCTTGGTCGAAACCAAGCATGGGAAGGATTTTAGGAAGGGCCAGACCATACATGCGTGTTGCCGGCATGGTTCCCTCATGAAAGCGCGATCCGGCCAGGCCAATTTGACCAGGTAAGAGGAGTTCGAGATCGGTTTCTTAAGGCAGTAAATCCTTGCCGCAACGTGATCTAAGCCATTCAAATCATCCAGGGAAGTTGAGCGGTCGAGATCGATTTAGGATTTGGGAGTGTAACCGCACGAGTTTGGGCGTGCGTTTTGGGTTGTAGGGAATGATGTGCCTTGGCCGACCGCAAGAGGAGGGGGTAGATGGGCCCCACGGTGGTCAGCGCTTGGTGTGGCCAAGCCCATGACCCTCCATTCGCGGAGAAGATGGACGCGCGTGATGACTTGAAACCCTAATTTTGGCTTTCCAAAGCGCGCGGCCATGCTCTTTTGGGCGGACGGTTTTGTTGTGCCACGGTTGGCTTCTGATTGGCATGTGATGGTTGCCATCCAATCATGCGGAATGCCTTGGTGGTAGGTTGCAAGGTTTGCAAGTTAGAAATGCTACCATGAAGTTAGGGCGTGTGTGTTTGGCATGTGCCAATGGCATGTGCGGAATGCCTTGGTGGTAGGTTGCAAGGTTTGCAAGTTAGGCTACCAGCGTGTGTGTTTGGCATGTGCCAATGGCATGTGCGGAATGCCTTGGTGGTAGGTTGCAAGGTTTGCAAGTTAGGTTACCAGCGTGTGTGTTTGGCATGTGCCAATGGCATGTGCTGAATGCCTTGGTGGTAGGTTGCAAGGTTTGCAAGTTAGGCTACCAGCGTGTGTGTTTGGCATGTGTGGAATGCCTCGGTGGTAGGTTGCAAGGTTTGCAAGTTAGTCTACCAGCGTGTGTGTTTGGCATGTGCCAATGGCATGCGTGGCCGTTAGGGCCGTGGCCTTGGTAAGAAAAGCTACCAGCGAGCATGTTGGCATGTGCCAATGGCATGCATGGCCATTAGGGCCGTGGCTTTGGTAGGAAAAGCTACCAGCGAGCATGTTGGCATGTGCCAATGGCATGCGTGGCCATTAGGGCCGTGGCTTTGGTAGGAAAAGATACCAGGGAGCATGTTGGCATGTGCCAATGGCATGCGTGGCCGTTAGGGCCGTGGCCTTGGTAGGAAAAGCTACGGCAATGAGCATGTTGGCATGTGCCAATGGCATGCGTGGCCGACTTAGCCTAGGTTGCATGGTTTGCAAGCCTAGGGCGCTATATTTGGCATGCGCCAGTGGCATAGCGGCTTGGAAATATGGCTTGTGGTACGCGTTGGCATGTGCCAATGGCAAGTACGGCCATGTTGACCTAGTTGCACGTTTTGCAAGCCTAGGGCGCTATATTTGGCATGCGCCAATGGCATAGCGGCTTGGAAATATGGCTTGTGGTACGCGTTGGCATGTGCCAATGGCACGTACGGCCATGTTGACCTAGTTTCACGTTTTGCAAGCCTAGGGCGCTATATTTGGCATGCGCCAATGGCATAGCGGCTTGGAAATATGGCTTGTGGTACGCGTTGGCATGTGCCAATGGCACGTACGGCCATGTTGACCTAGTTGCACGTTTTGCAAGCCTAGGGCGCTATATTTGGCATGCGCCAATGGCATAGCGGCTTGGAAATATGGCTTGTGGTACGCGTTGGCATGTGCCAATGGCACGTACGGCCATGTTGACCTAGTTGCACGTTTTGCAAGCCTAGGGCGCTATATTTGGCATGCGCCAATGGCATAGCGGCTTGGAAATATGGCTTGTGGTACGCGTTGGCATGTGCCAATGGCACGTACGGCCATGTTGACCTAGTTGCACGTTTTGCAAGCCTAGGGCGCTATATTTGGCATGTGCCAATGGCATAGCGGCTTAGTTTGGCATGGTTGCCAATGAGTGTGATATGTAGTTTGGTTTTGGCGTCGCTGCCATGGTGCGCAGTGTGCGGCTTGGTTTTGGTGTTGTTGCAGCGGCGCAGTGGTGCGGCTTGGTTTGGCATTGTTGCCATGGCGCCTTGATGTGCGGCTTGGTTTGGCGTTGTTACCATGGTGCGCAGTGTGCGGCTTGGTTTGGCATTGTTGCCATGGTGCGCAGTGTGCGGCTTGGTTTGGCATTGTTGCCATGGAGCGCAGCGTGCGGCTTGGTTTGGCATTGTTGCCATGGTGCGCAGTGTGCGGCTTGGTTTGGCATTGTTGCCTTGGAGCGCAGTGTGCGGCTTGGTTTGGCATTATTGCCATGGTGCGCAGTGTGCGGCTTGGTTTGGCATTGTTGCCATGGAGCGCAGTGTGCGGCTTGGTTTGGCATTGTTGCCATGGTGCGAGATGTGCGGCTTGGTTTGGCATTGTTGCCATGGTGCGGTGTGCGGCTTGGTTTTGGAATTAGGGTTACGTAGGTCGAAAACCCTAATCTGGTATTTTGAAAAATACCCCTATTAATTATTTACACTGAAAGTTAAATGCTCTTAGTTAATGTGTTGCGGGTAACACTAGGTCATGGGGTTTTACGATTTTACCCCTTGTTTAAAAACCACCATCAACAACAACACACTTACAATCTTCGATCACCATTGATCTCACACAAATCTCAGCTTCCCTCTTACAGATCGACCCATCCTCTCTTGTGAACGAATTTACTCTGGAACGGCCATTGTCTTGGTTTAGGCTGGAGTAATAAAGATTGATCTCTCGAATTCAAAGAACTCCCTTCTTGCAGTGCATCTATGTGAGGTTTAACAGTTTGCTCGGTTCAAGGAGTTTCATCCGCACGGTCATCTCCTCAATTCCATAAAAACCAGCAACTCGTTTTGCCCCATCTACATATTGGCGACCACAGTGGGAGATCATTCTCTCGGTTTCAATCTCACTTCTCACAAAGATGGTTGGTTTTAGGTCTGGTTCAGCTACCAACCTGGATTCAACACCCGGCTCTAATATTGCAAGCTCTAGTGGTACTGCCAACACCGTTCCTCCGGCGCAACCGGCCACTACTACTCCTCCAAGTACTGGTGCTCTAATGATCACCCCTGCAAGTGACGGAACCGGCACCATCAACAATCCACTCTCCGGTCGGTTTCCTGAAGAAGTCAGAGAAAATACACCTACCATAGGTGATCTTATGAAGGTGTAAGAAACTCTCGCCAAAAATCAAACTGACATGGCTGCTACTCGGAAGGAACTATTCAACTATCTCAAGACTCTTATAGAAAAAATGTCAGAGAAAACTCAGGAGAAAGAAAAAGCTAAAGAAAAGTCTTCAGACGCTGATCCTGAGATCACTCCGATCCACGTAGTAGGCGGTGAGGAAGTCCAGCGAAAGAGCCATCCAGTTTCATCACTCGTGAAGACTTGGAACGTCTTTTGGAGGATCGTGGGAAAGACAAAACACCTTTCGTACATCGTCACAAACCTCCATATCCTACTGTTACACAAAGGATTCCAATTCCGAAGGGATACACTTCTCCAACGTTCACACTTTACAACGGAACGGGCAATGATCGAGAACATGTTTCTCGATTCTTAGAATCGTTGGGTGAGCATGAACACAATCATGTCGTCCGTCTGAAGGAATTTTCAAAGTCTCTAACAGGAAGAGCATATACCAGTACAACAACATCGCACCAGGAAGTATCACCAGTTGGGGAGAGATGATTAATGCTTTCTACAGAAAATATTTTTTTGTTTCGGAGCAAATCACTCTCTCTGATCTAGGAAGGATGTTTCAAAGGAGCAATGAACATCTCAATGACTATGTGAAAAGGTTCAGAGTTCAAGCCTTGGATTGCCACAATCCAAACGTCACAGAGCAGCATCTTGTAGACTTGTGCATCGATGGAATGATCCTGGTCTACAGAGCCTTGCTGAAAAATCTCCGGTTCCAGACTTTCTCAAAGCTTCATGAAGCAGCCAAACGATCAACAACTACTGCACCTGCTTTATTGGAAAGTGCAAAGTCTGCAATGTCGAGGAACTTCGAAGCAGCCGATGCCTAGTCAACAATCAGTACAATCTACAGCCTTCAAGAAACGTTGTTGCTGAAAGGAAGAAAAAGGAAATACTAAGCACCACAGCACAATCATGCTCCTCCAATCTCTCAGGCTCCTCCGAAAGCACAAAGAAAGGATAACCAATCCTGAAATGCACAAACCTCGACCTAGCATCAACAAATGGGGAAATGATCAGACAGACTCAAACCCCCCTCTTCATATTGAAGAAGTGATCGAGTTAATAGAAGTCTGGATTTAAGATGGTGCAATCAAATTGCCATTTATCAGGAGATAGCCAACTGAAGAAGAAACGGAGAATCCCAAGAGAGCTTTAATTGGGGACTGAAGGAGTACACAGGAACCTCTCCCAATCAATACCTTCACTCTCTGAACAACCTCTCAAAGAAGAAGTTCAATCCTTGGTCGAACATATATGTGAATTTCTCTATCTGTCGAAGGCACAAAGGAAAGACATGTTCACAATGCTGAATCACATAGTGTCGGGAAGACGACTGTCCATTTCCGAAAATACTTCTTGAGCCTCCAGCCACAAACAACGAGATGTATAACTGGGACTGTTTATCACAGTCAATCTCAAAGGAACGAATTTGGAGAACGTTGATCGAGGCTGGCACAACTATCAACATTATCCCACTGAAAACCCTCGGAGCTGCAGGCATCACTATAAAAGAAGCTATTCATGCTCCCATATCAATCAGAGATCATGAAGGAATGCTCAGAGATACATATGCCTACATCACTCTCAAAGTGAAAATGGGTTCAACCTGGACAAAAACCAGGTTTCACACAATCAGGAAGATCCAGGGTATGACATGATCCTCAGATAAGCATGGATCCATGATGAAAATATGGCTACTGATAAAGCACCCTTAGTTGCACATCTATCCACTGAAGAAATTTCGGATCCAGAAGATTTGACGGACATCCCATTATCAGAGCACTTGGAGAAATTTTGAACTTTGACGAGGTTGAAGAAAGAACTTGCAACAGATGCATAGACATTCATCAAGAGGTTCCACACTCAGGCAAGTCTCGTTCCTTCCATGTCTATGTCATTTATTTCCTCACATGTTATCCTAGCATGGGGACTCAATTCTGCTAGCAACTTTACAAGACGTTATGAGTGGGTAATCTCACTCCAGCAATATTTTACCAAGTGGTTGAATCTGACACCACTTCGAATCGAGCATCTCACCGAGACGTTCACTACTGAGAGATGACGGAAGCATGGCAAAGAACACTTTGGGAATTTCTCCACATACTTGCAGGAATGACCACGAGTGCCACAAAATCATAAATCTCTGATGTCTGCATAAATGTTGAATCCCACTATCGCAGCGGAATGCTAAATCAACAGAAGATACACGGGGCCGAGACGATCAAGCCTAAGACGTTCGACGCTTCAGCGCTCAAGCAAATAAGAAGCCTTCGAATTATACTCACAATCAAAGAGTACAACTTCGATAATAGCGCCTATAGCTTCAGTACAATATCTCGACGGTGACACAATGGTTCAACACCGACACGATCAAAGTGTGGCTGAATTACAAATCGATAAGTCTTCACTATCCCATGATGAGACTTCTGAAGAAGATGCAACATCATTCATCAATGGATGCTACAAACTCCTTTAACTCTGCTAACCCCTGCACAACTGGGAAACTTCCTCTCTTCACCAATCATATCCAGAATGAAGATTGCTGTTGCTATCTACCGCGCAACAACAACGAAACCCTAACGAAGCCACTTCACAGTAAAGTCATATTCAGGAGAATTTGGGTTGAAATCCTAGTACACCTTTATCTTGGGAATGCTCAACCCACCAACTAGTTCGTGCATATAAAGGCTCACTGTATGGAGGAGCAAAGACTATCATCTTCGGTCTATGTAGCAACTCCAACCATAGTATCGGAATCAGCAAGGATACGTAGAGGAACTCCATTCATGGTCTCAGCATCAACAAGAATTTCTGGAGAAAATTGAATCATGATCTCAGCATCAATAACAGTCTCAGACACAACATCCGGATTCATCAACTATCCATTCTCTGAAGTGTTACTCAATGGATCTTACTTCTCCAAGCCCTAATGATTCATATCAAGATATGTAGGAAAACATGATAACATGAACATCTTCCCAAAGCTTGCACGATGGACGGGCACAAATCAAAGTCTTCTACAAGATGTTCTCATCACCTCTACAAATAAAATACGACATGGGTGAGGAATGGGACAATACTTTCTCAACGAAAGATGTTCGTCTATGTTTCTTCTACAACATACCAAAAGGGCGCATCAATCAAACATACGAGCTGAGAGATATGGCCTTTACCGTCAGGTCTACGAAATCTGCAAAATTTGTACGGGATTACAAATTACAAATGTGCATGCTTCGTTGGCTGACCTATGCAACTCCAAATTGAGTGATTCTTTTCTCATTTGATAACTCAGTCTCTTAGCTTCAAAAGTTGGGGTCAATCATCGAATTCCGACATCGTATGAGTTTCCTACAGCTTCCAGAGCATACAACATGCAAGCATCAATTCTTAGACGGGATTCATAACTTCCACAGTCGATCGGTGTCTACCACGTCTTCCCACTAAGTCCTTCATCAAGTTTATACAGTCCAAGACCCGTGGCACCAGGATCTCATGTGCTGATCATTCATCATAAAAGGAATGCTACCACTGGGACATAAAACCAGGATCATTACATCACCCCCTCTCGAGAGCAACCTCAGTTATGGTCCCGTGACCAGGGTTTCAGAAGTGATGTTTCTGCGACTAACAGAAACAAGACAACACTACAAGCACCACACTCTTGTATCAATCAAGGGGTCCTGATCACAAATGAATCAATGACATTAAAATCCTTCAACAACCGTTCAAGACACAAGCGAATGGTCTAAAGACACAACATGAGTGTTTTACAGCAAGCCCGTCTGAGATAATTTTGCACTGTCCTGTACAAACAGACGATCTGGGAGCAATTGGTGAAGAATCTAGGAATGGGTCATATACCATTCTCTTCGTATGGATGTTCTCTACAACATATCCAAAATTCACAGCAATTGAAGAAATGAGCAAGGAAATGTGGCCAAAACATTGGACAACATACAATCTGAAAAAATTCTGAAAGCCTCACGGAAGTTTCTTGTTTCGCCTTTTTCAGGCCCTAAACATGCTCAAAACTCAAACAGCTTCTTTGAAAATCTTGGAAATTTTCTGGGCACGAAGATACATATGCAGACCGCGAAAATCCGAATTTGGACGAAGATTCTACAGCGTTTCTATTAAAAGGTCAAGTCCAAATTTTCAGTGACGTATTTTGACGAAATTACTCGTATACTCACATGGATTCTCATTCATTCACAAATCAGCAATTTCATACTTCTATGAAGATATTACAGGAGATATACTTACTAAGGGAGTCTCTAAATCATTTGAAGGCTCGACAATACCGCCGCTATCTCCATTTGGTTCGGGAATTCTCCATATTCCCATGCCCCAAAGAAGAGTGCGCTTCATCAACATGCTCCTCATCTACAATGATTTCTTCCTGGACTCATCAACAATAATTATTATTATTTCATTCAAGGAGATGCCACGATCGCCTGCACGAAAGAGATGTTTACATCGACTTCTTCATCGATCTTTGGATTGTTTGCCGGGAACAAGTTGAAGGCCGTCAATAGATGGAGAAAAAGTCTAAAAGAAGTAACAAACCTTGGTATCGTGATCCTAATTGCACGGTCAGGGAAAAGTCATGACACAAGGAGCGCTAACAACTCACCAAAGAAACGGCTGGGGACTGCATGTCATTTGCTAACATCCTGTAGTCCTTACTTCTGGGTTCTCCGCTCCCGTAGAATTTCTTGTATTTCCGTGGAGTCTACATTTATCCGGGATTTCACTATACGATCATCCTGTGGTAAAGCTAATGAAATAAGCAGAAGTACAACTCAATATGAAGGATCTCTCACCATCACTCAGAGGTCCCAGGAGTACCATTTCTTAAAGTTTCATCCGTAGAGATGTCATCTCTGGAAACACCATCTTTGGAAGTATCATCCTTGGAGTCAGTCATTCTTGCAAAGTGGCTATTTCAGCGCATCGTTCATACAAAGCGCAGGATTCGACAAAACAATGAATCATGGAATAAAGGTGCTCACAACAACGTCTACAAAAATGGTAACAATCCAACTCTTACCTATTTATAATTTCACTAGCTGTAGTGATTATAACGTCAGAATTTCAAAACTTGCTCGTTCCTTCAAACCTGCAAAGACGAGCAAAATTCATTATTCAAAATCATGACTTGATTTTCATAAAACCGTGAACAACCCACGTGAATTTTAGCATCCACTGGTTTTTCAAAAATTGGACAAATGTCCATTCTACAATTGTGAAAATTTACATACAGACATTATTTTCGCCATGAATAATTGTCTACTTTCAACAGTTGTTCAAAATCAAAACATTGGTTTTACAAAAATATATAGTTAACGTGAAACTCACGTAAGTTTGAAAAATAACATATATATATATATATATATATATATATTCGTTCCCTCGCGCGAGCATATGTCTTTGAAGCTAGAGTATATTTTCAAAGATTTCTGAAAGCTCGAAGATATTTTTTTTTTATGAAAGCTCATAAACAAAATTTTATTACTAATTCAAAAAAAAATTCTGCATCCACCTTTGAAACGAGAGTTTATTCCACTTTGTGAAATCTCACATATTTAAAAAATAAAATTTTGTTTTTCGTGAAAGCTCATAGACAAAAATTTTATCATTAGACTCAGGACTATTTTGTTTGTTTCTTAAAATAACGAACGAACGAACGTCCGCGCTAAAACGGATTCCTTTCTTGGGCCCGACCCGTGAATCCTAAAACGACCAAGGTCCCGTCATCAAAATCAGCGGTTCAACACCAATTCATGCTCATTAGGCGATGCTCTATCATGCCACTGGAATCTTCGTTCAAGCCGTGGTTTGCTCGTACTATCAAAAATATACGGTAACATCTTATCTTACGACTAAGTTCAATTACTTATTTCGTTCATAACTGGAAAATCACCATTCAAGTCTTGGTGAGGAACATGACTGTCCCTCACTCAGAAGGGGACTTAATGTAGATGGCGGATTTTCGACAAGGGCTAAAATCGTAAACCCATAACTGTATATGCTCCTGATCCAGCAATCAGACGAATATTGAGGCTTATGTCTCTTATCGAAAGCGTGAAAGCTCATGCCACGAGAATCTCAGACTGAGAATACTGTCTCAGAGTATATGTAGATATGTAGTCTCTCAGCTGAGGCAACATCATATCTCATGTATACTGAGCAATTTCAGTTATCACTTTTATATAGAATTGCAAGATTAGACGGCTCCTAGACAGCTTGCCTGCTAGTATAGAGCAATAACGTCTTCAGGATGTAACAATGTTTTCCCTAACTATATAAAAGAAATATGATGCTTCAACAAGCTCATATCACTCAATTCCTGAATAATTAATGCTCCTAGACGATCGTACTAGTATAGAGCCATCAATTAATTATTCTTAATCATTAGATTCATTAACTGAATCCCTGGAAAATATTCAATGTTTTCATAATATTTCGTTACTTCAATTTATGGTTCTTCCCAGCAGAACTCCATGGGTTAGTAATAAATATTCAACACACGGGCATCTGAGCACTATTTAATAAGCCCCGACCAAAACCGTGCAAGTGTACTCAGCAATAATGCACTAACGAGCCCCTGAATGCACAAACGAGCATTCCAAAACATGAAAGAACGATGAACCTATGCAAAATAGGAAGAAAATAATAAATAATAAATAATAAAATATTAGTCAAGGCGCTAAGGGATCGGGGGCTCACCGCCGCCATCACACCGTGACCGGTCCCACGTCCAAATTCTATATTTTTTCATATTTTTATTATTTTCCTTGATCTCATGAAAATCTCTTCATTTGAACAAATATCCTTCGTTTTAAGGAAACTCCTCAGTTTCATGGTGTTTCCTTCGTATCAAGGAAATAATATAAAAATTGGGAAAGGTGTCGTAGGACCGTGTCTACTAGCCGTCCGGCTATGCCCTAATTGTGGCCGGTCCCACACCTCATGATTCCTCATTATTTTATTATTATTTCCCTAATCTCATGAAAACTCCTTGATTTCATGATATTTCCTTTAAATCATGAAAAATAATATAAAATTAGGGAAACTCGTGGGACCGGGCCTCATCCGGACGGTCATGCCCTAGCCGGCCCCACACGTATTTATTTATTATTATTATTATTTATGTTTCCTTGATCCCATGGAATTCCTTGATTTCATGATATTTCCTTCAAATTATGAAAATTCCTTCAAATCATGGAGATAATACATAAAATTAGGGAAAACTCACGGGACCGGGCCCTAGCCGGCCGACCATGCCCAAGCCGGTCCCACATGCCCTTTTTTATTATTATTTGTTTCCTTCATCTCATGGAAACTCTTTCACTTCAAGGAAACTCCTTGATTTCAACTCCTTAGTTTCAACAAACTCCTTGATCTTATGATATTTCCATAAAATCATGAAAAAATATAACGAAATTAAGGAAATGCTATGGGACCGGACCCATTGGCCGGTCGGCCATGCCTTGGCCATAGCCGGTCCCACATTTCATGATTCCTTCATTTTATTATTATTTTCCTTCATCTCATGAAGTTTCCTCAGTTTCAGCAAAAATACCTGATTTCTTCATATTTTCCCAAATGATTGCTCAAACGCACATCAGAAAATATCAAAATTCCCAGGACTGAGACGCGAACACTTTGGTGACATGAGCATATTACCTTGACCGACCAAGGTTGGCTCTTTGGCTTGCAAGAGGCCGGTCCATCATATTTTCATCATTTGACCTAATTTGTTCATATTAGGTTCAAACTCTTCCGAACAATTTTCGAATTTCATGAAACGATCGTCATTCGATCCCGTGACCACCCAGGGTCGGTTTCATGACCCCTTGGTCGGTCCCTCATCTCTTCATAATTAATTAGGTTTTATCACCTAAGGCTCAGACGAGCATTATTTTAATAAATGATTAAACCAGCATTTAATCATTCTTTCATCAACAAATCAACAAGTCTTTAAGAGACCTTGGTATTTGCTCACTTGAGTATCTGGGCGCTACATGGTCGACCCATGATCCCATGGAGCCGGTCCCTCCTTCACTCCGTTGTTAATTTTCAATAAACCATCAATTGATCATCAATTGATCATCAATTGATCATCAATTGATCGAATTAGGGTTTTGAGTCCAAGGTTCATAATTCCAGATTCAAACGCTAATAATTTTACGATGATCTCATGGTCAACACTTTATTAATTATACTTGGTTCAGTTTCCAGTATTTAAATTAATATTTTATTTGGTCATACTACCAATAATTCATCAAACGAGCAATATTTGCTCAGATGAGCAATATTTGCTCAAACCAAGGAACATTGGTTCAACCATCAATATTCAACAGTTCATCGAATGAGCAATATTTTCTCACGTTAAATATGTGTATTCATACATTATACCTCTGTGTCAACAGTCATGTTCAAATTCATGAGTCTCAGAACATTTTCAAATCATGTTCGACTCAACAATAAAAGGACTCATCGTCCCATGAAGTCAGCAACTGACTAACTAATCACGAGACATCAATCATGTCACATGGGGGATATTAACTAGGGTTTTGGTATGGAGGTCTACGGCACGTGTGTTCATACACACGATGAGAATGTGAGCAAGTCGTGCAATCAGTTGAAGGAGTTAACAAAGTAGTGGATGGAAAATCGACCAAGTTTCCGCACGTTGAGCAAATGGTTTTAACACGATTTCCAATTCTCCACTATTTAATTCCATCAACTATCACACTTCATGGGATCATGGTGTTTACAATTTTAGCAATATGAATAATTTTCTGACTTATGATTAACAAGATAATCTCACGTCAAACAGACAACACGAGATTAACAACTCAACATCTGAGCAATTACTCTCAACATAGCAAATTCAATCATTCAAAACTTATCTTATTTTCAGAATACACAACACACCTACAATCTTCGATCACCATTGATCTCACACATTTCTCAGCTTCCCCCCTATAGATCGACCCATCCTCTCTTGTGACCGAATTTAATCTGGAACGGCCATTGTCTTGGTTTAGGCCGGAGTACTACAGGTTGATTTCTCGAATTCAAAGAACTCCCTTCTTGCAGTGCATCTGTGTGAGGTTTAACAGTTTGCTCGGTTCAAGGAGTTTCCTCCGCACGGTCGTCTCCTCAATTTCGTAAAAACCAGCAACTCGTTTTGCCCCATGTACAGGTATTAGTGGTGCTTTTCCTTCCTTTTCGCAACTACAAGCCATGGTACCTAAAAACAAAGAAAAGATGCGTAATATACAAAATTCCAAGAAAACCAATAAGAGAAGCATAGAAAATCGTTACTAAAATTGGGTGTTTTAGACACCTATCACTTATTTGCCTATAAATGTGTACTTCGTATTTTTTTCGCACCAAAAGATGCAAACTCTTTAACTGAAAAATACATTGGTTTCGTTGATGATCTTGAAAAAGCAAAGAATATTTCATGGCCTGACCTACTGCATTCTTACTTAGAGCGAGAGCTGAATGAACACGAGTGAAAAGATGAGGGTACCCAAATATACCTCAATCTAAAACTTTTCCACCTATAAGTCCTTTCTCCGAAAGTGATTGTCTATAGACTGAGTCGAGACAATACAACTAATCGGTTCACAATTTGTGTGACCGTCTATGGATACGAGATCGAGACAATATAACAACGAAGTATGTTTACTTAATAAGAGGTTCGGACTTAACTAAACACAATAGGATTACTATCAAGTAAATAGGAATTAACGTTTGTGTATTTTACTTTAAATTATAATAACAACAATTATGATTGCGGAAAATAAAAGTAAATGACACAGCAAGATTTTGTTAACGAGGAAACCACACATGGAGAAAAACCCCGGGACCTTGTCCAGAATTGAATACTCTTAGGATTAAGCCGCTACACAAAATTAAACCAACTTCGTATAGTTGAGACCAAGCAACTAAACCTATAGTTCACCTAGTTCCGTTTGTATTCCCACGCCTCCAACTTAAGAATAAGTCACGTACTTGGAACAATTCTTTTGGTTCGTATTCCAAAAAGTAAATGAACAACAAATATGTTTGGTATCAACTCTTTTCAACCAAGTGATGTGAGTTCGACAAAAGGCTCTTCCGTTTATCCCAATAAACTCCTTTGTCAGGTCCTTAGATCTATCCACTAACGACTACCAAAGTAATCGCCTAGATTTTTCAACCAATACCTTGAATCACAAAGAATCGTATTGATGCCAATCTACTCAACTAATCAATCCAATCTACCACAAGGATAAACTGATTATAGTTGGATCCTCTATAACCGAAACAAGTACCGTGCACACCAAAGATTATGAACCCAAATCAGAAATCTTCAAAGTCTTCTTTGTCTTCAAATCTTCTTAGATCTTTAATAAACACCTGCACACAACAACTTGAATCTCTTGTGATCAATCATGCACAGAACGGAGTCTGTTAACAATGGATTATCACAAGACGTCTTTAGATCTACAAACAGTCTAAAGATCCCCGTCGAAACTTAGATCTAGTGTGAGTGAATCTTATATCAGAAGAGAAGATTCTCAAGCATAAACAAACTAGGTCCAATCAAAGTTCAACCACCGTTAGTCAATCAAATCAATCGAAAACACAAGATAAACCGCAATTATCTAGTTTCCCACCAACGGTACTAATAGAGCTTCTCAATCCCAAAGAAGTCTTTAAACTGAACGGCCGTAAGAGATTTCGCCTAATTAGGTTACTTTCCTCTCTGAATAGGCGGTTTCACCAATAACAACACAACTAGCTAGGTTTGCTGGCTCTGAGGATTAGTTTGCTAGAAATGCAAACTTTGGTATTTATAGACCAAGGAAGTTTGGACACCAAGGAATTTCCAAAATCGAAAATATTCTCAAGATATGCAATATATTCCATATTCGGTTTCCATATTTCCTGGAAATGCTTTGTCCAAACATTAACCAAAAATCTCTTAGAAAATCTCCAATTAGTAAATGCACATTACTAATTTTCATTTTCCAAAAATAAAATTAATAACCTTAATTAAAAGATTCTTAACTTATATTTCGATCCGGGATTTTCCTTTAGCTATTAAGGAATATCTTTGACAATAAAAGATAAGCGTTACTGCACATGTTCAAAGAATGCCGACATCATTACTTTGTAAGTCCTCTTTCATACTTACAATCTTGAAATTGATTTGCCACACTTCCAAACAAGTTTAAAATTGGTTCATCTAACTTTCAAGAACTACGTGATTGATTAAGAACACTCAATCACCAATCATGGGTTTAACGGTTCTACCAAAACAAGTTTCGGTTCTACCTCCATGTGAGTATTGTGCATAGTCACACTAGCTTTCCAAAAATTCGATTGACTAGGTACTATGATTAGTTCCCCACATACTTATGGTAACTACTTGTATTTGCTGCACATGTCCATAGGATCGGTTCCCCTTTCACTAAAAACGTGTTGCACATGTTCATAGGATCGGTTCCCCCATCTGCTAAAAACGTGTTGCACCTCTTACAAGGATCGATTCCCCTTTTATGATCGGTTTCACTTCTTCATAGGATCGGTTCCCATTTACCTAGAGTCGGTCATACCAATAACACTAAATCGATCATACCATCTCAGGTGATTACTTAAGATCGGGTTCAATAATAAAAGTCAGACCAATACAAAAGTCAGGCCTTGTGGATAGTTTTACTAAGAACATCAACAAGTCATGAGCGCTTATACTAATCACACATATTGGTAGTTCAAAAAATATGCAATGAATCACAGTACCAATAAGCCTAGCGATTTCCCTTTCGATTCATAAAACAAGTTCATGAATTTACTTCCTTTAAACTAATGTAAAACATTGTTTCCTAGGATGAAATCTTCACCTCATACCCATACATAATCAGAATAGCATTCAAACGATTATGTCGATGTCTTATATACGAAGTTCAAAAGATAAGTGTTACACTTCGTATTGTGTTCCTTAATACTACGTCTAACTAGAGTAATCATTCATGCTTCGCAGTTATGTTTTCATTATGCAGGACTTGAAAGATACGTTAGGGAATGAAACAGTTCAAGTCAAATATCACTAACCTCAAGTGGAAGGAGGATGTTGTCGTTGTAGCTCCTTACTTCTTCACTTCTTCAAGTCTTTAAAATACTTGTAATGTCTCATATCCTAATACTTTCAAGCTAACCTATACGAAGTTGACTCTAGTACATAATCAAGCGACTCTTTAAATAAGTTTTGGTTCACTAAAATATGACAACCAAACTTGACATACCAATGCTTGGTGGGTGCAACCAAGCTATGCTCTAATAATCTCCCCCTTTGTCAATTTTAGTGACAAAACTCTTACATCATATGGATAAACAAATTACAAGAATTCATTACACATACGCTTGATTCCCAAATTCAAAAGCACAATAGCCTGTATACATTCAATTCATAAATGTCGTTGTTGACATTATAATAACATAGCTAATACTCCTCCTAAAGGTATGATAGGTAGATTTTCAATCCGCATGTCTTTGTTATTTCTTTGTAGTCCATATAACTACAAGTATCATATGATATGCTACTTCCCCTTAGTCTATGCTTTACTCATTTCGTTAGATAAAAGTTTAAGCACCAATATCCTTTCCCTTAGTGATACCAATCAATATAAAATCAATTCCAGTATCACTTGTTTACTCCATATATTTCTACCCATTTTTGTCACAAAATGACAAAGAAACGAAAAAATAAAGGACAAACCGAAAGGATCTTGCAAACCTATAAGAGTTAAGCACGAGGATTCCACCCACCATTTTTGATAACCAATATCAAAACCGAAACTACAAAGTAATTTTGTTTTGATATGTTACCAAGGAAACAATTGCCCGAAGCAATTTTCCCTAATAGTTTAGCAAACCAAAAATCGACTAAGCACCTTAGTTCCTTTGCTAAACTGATTGTACAAATACAATCGCTTGTTCGATAAGACCAAAATAAAAATAACTCTATTTTTCTCATCAGGTTCTAATTATCCATATAACTTAGACCTTTAAATTTTAAACAAGACAAGTACTAGGGTAGTTAACTAGCATTCCTTGTTAAGGCATTTGATTATACTTGAATAACCGAAACCTCCACTTTGATAAGTCTAACTAAGATTAGAATTAACTTAGCTTCTCTTATCCGGAATCGAATTCGACTAAACAATTCATCCCGTAAACATTTTCTTTCGTTAAGCCATAAAAAATGCATACAAACCAAATAAATCAACTTGCATAATTATTCACCTCAACCGGAAACAATTGAAACAACATAGACATTAAAGCACCACAATTGCACCGAAATTTCGTAAGCCTAAACAATTGATACCACACAATAAAGCAAGATAACAATAGTTTTTCTTAACCGGAAACAATTGAATCACACACACATCCATAAACAAACAATGGAATAAAACATCAATTGTACCGAAATTTTGTTAAGAAAAAGCAATAAATATACGCAATAAACTCAAGCTTTTCTTAAACAGGAAAACGATTAACTAACAAAGTCGTTACCTCAAATTTCGCATCCTTTTCTCCAATATGTTTGCATCTTCTTCCAGGGAGAAATGATATCAAAATATCATTATGTTGTCATCCTTATGCAAAACAAAAGAATAACAACAACCAACCTTTACCAGAGAAAGGTTGAAAACTGGTTTTAACTATTGCAAGCAAAAGTTGAAAACCGTGAAACACATATGCTTTTATGCTAAACCAAACGATTCAACATATTGTGACTTTTTCACATATTGTTTCTATCAGAACCCCTCATGATCCTTTGATAAAGCCTACTAACATGGGCTAGAACTTAATCCTGCTAAATCAAAAAGTCACCCAAACCATAAGGGTTCACAACATATGATATCGAATATCAAGGTAGTAAAACCAAAGTCAAACATCCCATAAACATTCATAGCAATAAGATAAAGCATTCAAGCACGGGCTATGTAAATCAAAAACTATCACAAAAAAAATTATAAACCAAATAATTTTATTCACAATAAGATAGTTTTATTCATAATAGACTTTATTTGAAAGAAATCAAAAACAAATGTCTATTTTTCCTTTTCTTGAAGACAAATCAGACTTCATTTGTTTGCTCATCATAATCTTTATCGGAGTCTTCTTCCTGTTCTCCTTTTAGGAACTCATTATTGATCATTAGGATTCCTTCAAGGGTCTCCGGATCATCTCTATAGGCAAATGCCAACTGTTTCTGAATACAGTCCAATTGTTTCCCAAGACGTAAAATTTGGAACATAAGATCTCCATTACTATAGATTTGATCATATGAGATACTCGATCCCTTTTGAGTTCCACTCATCCGATTGATAATTCCCTGAGAGACAGTTTTAGTATCTTTCTCATCTCCAAAGCTGTTCCCTATTGCACTTTCACACAACTTGGTGATGAGACAGCGATATCCAAGATTTCTATGGAAACCTTTGACATTGAGAGATTCAATGATTTTAATCATTTGATTGATAATTATTCCACAAATATCAATTCGTTTCTTGCCTTCAAGAAGGTAGTATACCAATTCAACAAATTCTCTATTCCATAGAGAAGAATCTCTTGTACAAGCAAATAGGGTTGCTACAGCAAGTTTACCGAAAACCCTAAGATGAAAGGGTACATCTTTGGTTAGCATCTTTCCCATTTTCCAGTCAACAGTTTTACCAGGACTACTCGAGGAACCGGTGGAACTTCATCGACTAAAAGGTATGTGGATACTTGAACTTATCTGTCACTCAAAAGTCTATTTACTCTATCTCCTACTCTTCAGACAAAAGTCGTTTAGACGTATAGACTTTCATTATACACATTTGCTATTTCGAGCCGAGTTTAACTCGCCTATCTATTTCTCGAAATATGTGTTGGTAAACTTTCGCTTTAAATGAATTCATCTTTACCTAGTGACGAAAGTCATGTTATGTTTCAATCACTTTGGAAATTGCTCTGACGAAAAATGGTCTGTGAATAACGGCTTTATAACGTTCTCTGAGAATGTTTTAATGATTAAAATAAGAGTTTAGATTACATAACCATTGGTAGGATATAAGCATTGTTGTGGAAACACATATATGTATAAGTCCTTATTCCTTGAACCAAAGTTTGCGAACTTTGTTGATCAAGAGAAATGGAAGTGGCGCAAGCCAAGTCCGTGAACTGGCGGAAGTTCTCACCCAAGAATTTCTGCTGGAGTTTGTGTACTCCTTCCATGAGCTTAAGTCCGCGAACCCAGTCCGCGAACTTGAGTAGGTTATATCTAAAACCGGTTGTTCTTGAACTAATGTTTATTTAAACTAAGGAATGCTTTTGCAAACCGTGGCAATAAAGTTCATGAACTGATTCGAGAGAATCAAACCGTTTTTTCTTCGATTATGTCTTGTGTAGTTACATAAGATCTAAGCAATTGAACAACTCTATAACTAGTTCATTTGAGTCATTTGAACTAGTTATGGTGAAGAATAATATGGTTGATATGAGAGTGATCATATGGATAACCATTTGGTTAACTATTGTTGAACCAACAAATGTTAATGTTTGGGTACGGTTCATAAACCCAAAATTGAACATTTCATTTGTGTGTAATAAGATAAGTTTCCGATCCAACGGTTGAGAAATATTAGCTTGAATCTAATCAGATTTTCATCTAACGGTGAATATTGAATGCTTTTTTACCAAGCTAACATTGATTACAAAACCTGATTTGAAAGACTATATAAGGGAGAACTCTAGCAACTGGGAAACCTAATCCCTACACCTTACGTGTGATACTAGTTTGCTAAGCTAGAGTCGATCCTCCTTTAACCTTTGGTTTTCTTCTTCTAAAACTAGGTTAAGGACTTAAAGACTTCATTGGGAATGTAAAGCCAGGCCGATACTACTTTTCTTGTAGTTGTGTGATCTGATCTTGCTGTTTCTATCGTACGAGTACAATTGGAATAATTGGCTTGAGATTTATATCTCCGATAGGCAAGATAGAAAAGAAATCACAAACACTTCGTCTCATCGTTTGTGATTCCGCAATATCTTTTTTCGCTGCGTCGATTAAGATTTTTTGAGGTGATCAATAATACTAGGTTGTTCTTCGGGAATATAAGTCCGGGTTATTGATTGGTTCCTGTTTACCTTGATTTATCAAAAGACGGAACAAAACTCATAGGTTTATTCGTGGGAGGCGGATTTATATATTCTGTAGACTTTTTTGTGTGATACATATTTGTTTATTAAAGTCTTTGACTTTGGGTCGTAGAAACTCTTAGTTGTGGGTGAGATCAGCTAAGGGAATCAAGTACGTAGCATCCTGCTGGGATCAGAGGCGTAAGAGCATAACTGTAGCTTGGATCAGTGTGAGATCGATTGGGGTTCAACTACAGTCCAGACCGAAGTTTATTTGGAGTAGGATAGATTGACACTTGCGGGGTTTTTCCGCATTTGCGGTTTATTTGGAGTAGGATAGGCGTAAGAGCATAACTGGACTAGGTCCCGGGGTTTTTCCGCATTTGCGGTTTCCTCGTTAACAAAATCCTGGTGTCTGTGTTATTTATATTCCGCATTATATTTGTTTATATAATTGAAATATCACAGGTTGTGCGTTGTTCAATCAATTATAATATCCGGCCTTTTGGGTTGTTGATTTAAATTGATTGACACTTGGATATTGGTCTTTGGTACCATCCAAGTTATCTCTCTTTGATAAAGACTCGCAGATTTCTATTTGCTTGAGTAAAGATCAAATCGAGAGATTGAGATATATAATCTCTTTGGTATACTTTTTATCTAGATTAAGTCTGACTGTATAGTTGATTCTCTAGAAAGTATATTGGAGTTTTTCCATACAGATTGCTAATCGAATTGTTGGGTGTGGTTATTAGACCCCCGCTTTTTCAATTGGTATCCGAGCATGCAAATACGTTTAAGACCTTACAAGTCTGTGTTTGTAGCGATCTGAGGATGGACGATACTATCTCCGATAAACGCGTCACCAGAAATAAAAGCTTTGTCTCATCAGCTTCTACTAAAGAGAAAGATTCTTCAATCTCAAATATAGACGAACCTTGTGTTCAAACAAGACAGACAGGCTGCGACATATGTTTTTCCGATTACCCTTCAAAAGAGTTTATCTCTCTAAATGAACGGGAAACAGCTAAAGAGAGTGATTTGATTCTAAATCTCGCTAGAATTCAAGCTGATAGATTTAATCGGTTAAAATATCATGTCGATAATCTCCTTGGTGTAATAAGGGACTGCAATTTGAAAGAAAACACTGAGGATCACTCCTCCCATATGGTTCTCGAGGCAAGCCTCAAAAAGGATGCCGCGGAAATAGAACATCGCTTCAAGAAACTCTATATTCAAGGATGCTCTAAGCAGTCTAATATACCAAGTACTTCTGCTACGACTAAAAACGTTTCTCCAGAAGTAAAATCGGAATACCTTCCTGTCAAAAAGAATGTGTCTGATTTTCCCGTTGACCAAGGGTGTTCCACATCACATGGAAGGAAGAAATCTCCTAACAAGGTTGTTAAGACTACTTTGTCTAATCACTTCTGTGATCAGAAAGTATGGCTCTTTTGCGATGCAAAAGGCTCTGCTAAACAAAAGAGAAGCTCTAGGTTGAATAAAACCTCCTTGGTTCAACTTCAACACACCTTAGATTTGATTCTCAAAGGTGTAACTAACATTCGTATGTCTAAACTAGTTGGTTTTCGTACTTACCCTGTGTATGTTGCCAGGAAAGTCAGTTCAATGAGTTCCTCAAATGTCCTAAAGCAGAATAGAAGTCTTAACAAGAATCATCTGAGAGAACATCAAGTTAATTCCTCTGGAAACAACTTTACCCTTGATGTGAATGAAATCCCAGAAGAAAGAAGGTGTTTATGGGTGAAAATTATTCCTGCCGAATTTGGTAATTTGGGGTGTGTGGATGAGGAATGAATCTAAACCCTAAAAAAATGCACTGCGCGGTGAGCACTGCGCGGTGAGTGCTTGTAGATTCGGAAATCAATCTGTGCAAGTCCGGCCTAAACCAAGAAATGGCCGTTCCAGACTTGTTTCGGTTACAAAGTGAAGAAGATGGGGTTGATCTTAGGGAGGCAAGCGAAGAAGGTGTTGAGATTGTGAAGGTGTTGGCTTGCTTATGACTTGTAACAGAAAACTGAACCGGCTTACATGATGCAAGCTATCAGTTCCGGTGTTTTGTATTAACACTTGGTTTCTGCTTTTTGTATGGACTTGCTCTGTTGGTGGAAATAGGGAGGAGAACCTATTCATACAAGTCATTGAGCTTTATTCACGTCTCTCATGGGAAGTGGAGTGATGGAGTAGTGGAGTTGTGTGTCGGTGCTACACGATCAGTCTTGCCCACTTCTCCTGTCATCGCTAAGCGTCCATAACTTCCTAACACGTTCTTGTGATGGCGCGTTGCACGCTGCACGCTGTAAACCGCCAGACCAATACCCCAGTATGTATCCCCCAGTTTGTGACATGATTGATGTTTGGAATATGTGGATCGTGGATCCACAAAAGGTAGCATGTAATGCTAAATTGAATAACTGCATTATTCGTGAAGTTGATACTTGTGAAGTATCATGTGTATTTATGCGAGTCTTGCATCATGGTGTGGTAAAGTGACGGGTGATGACAGGGTTATATAACCAAGATGGTGAAGTTGGACGGATGAGATGATCTTTGAGACACTCATCTGTGACCCTTAATGAAATTAGGGTTTCTAGAGGAGGTGCGCAAGCATCCCTCTTCAGCCTGGTCGAATCCAAGCTTGGGATATGACTTTGGCCGGGCCAACCGTACATGCGTGTAGACAGCATGACGGTGTAGGCGCCTATACCCATTACCTCACGAAAGTATGATCTGGGCCACTCAATTCGTCCGGTGAAGTTGAGTGGTCGGGATCAATTTGTGACAGAAAACCAGTGCCACAAAAGCCGCGCGTCATGCCTACTTCGGGCGCACGTTCCAAGATGACCATTCTTGGTCGGTCTTGGCCGATCGGTCTGGTGTGAAGGTGGTAGGCTGGTGTTCATGCCTATACCTGAATATCCCATGAAAACGTGATCTGAGCCATCCAAATCGTCCGGCGAAGTTGAGCGGTCGAGATCAGTTTGCGATTTGGGAGGTGTGACCACGCTAGTTTGGGCGCGCGTCTTGGAATAACCAGGCATGATATGCCTTGGCCGATTGGGTGAGGGGACAGATGGGTCCACGGTGGTCATCTTTGGTATGACCAGGACCGCTTAATCTAATCTTGGACCCTCCATTCGTGCCGGAGAAGATGGACGCTCGTGATGCTCAAAACCCTAATTTTGGGTTTTAAGGCCGTGCGTCAATGCTTGATTCGGGGTACGAATCAGGATGACCAACCATGGTTGGTCCTGACCGATGGTCAGGTATGTAGGCGGGCCCACGGTGATTGTGTTGACATGCTCTGGGCCCTTTGAATCTACATCTACACCCTCCATCTATACCTGCGAAGATGGATGGTTGAGACATTTTTGCGACACATGTAATATGCCGCAAACCCTAATTTAGGGTTTTCCGCCCATACGCTCCGGTTTGGACGTTTTGGCAAGCTAGGCCAATCTCGGGAGGCCGACCATGCGGGATCCGCGTTGGTTCGGCGGTGGATATTCCATACCGCTTGGGGGTGATGGAATTGATCCGGGTCATCCAATCATGCTTGTGGAGTTGGATGATCGTGATCATATCCGGATCGATCTGATCGGTCCGGATGCTCAATCAGGCTAGTATAACACACCGAGAGGGACTCAATCGGGCTAGTATAACACACCGAGAGTCAGCCTATACGGGTATTTCGTACATGGTTTCATAATAATGCTTGGAGGTTCGTGTTGCTCTGTAAGAGTAACACTTCGGTCGTCATGCCGCACTGATAATGAGTACAGGAAATACAAGACTGATTGCGCATTAATTAATAACGCTAGAAATTCATAGGGTATATGGGATTGTTGCTACATGCTCCAACCTGGATGAATTTCATGTATTCACAGAACGGGATTGTTGCCACATGCTCCATTCTAGGTGAATTAAGTGAGGGAGTATCCAACACTTATTGATGGCCTTATCTTTTACAAGATGTTAGCGCATAATTTTCTGGTTTTTTACAATTTTAACCTTAAATGAAAATCCACCATCAACATTAAGTCCCCTGCCTAGCACATAATGGTTACACTATTGTGGGGTAGGCATGAGATGGTGACATATACAAACGTAAGAAGACAAGATAAAAGAAGTCTACCTGGAGGGATTCTGGCCGTGGGCAATCCTCCATACGTGCGCGATCTTAAGCCTTGATGAACCGGCTTCCTCCCTTAGGTGTTTGAGTTAGGGACAAGATTCTTCTTCTATTGGGATTCCGGGCGTGGGTGCTTACACACTGCTGGTTGAATCACTCGTGTATCCAGATGCTCTTCTGATTAGGGCTCAAAAGAAAGCCTGACTTGTTCGATGTCGAATCCCCATATATCGGGCACCGTAATCGTTTTAGGGTTTCCTCAGCATACATGCAGGTATAGAGATTTTGAACCACTTTTACGATTTTGCAATAGGGCTTTTCATGAAACTCCGTTTCCTCATCATGTTGAACACCAGTGGATCGTCTTCTTCATACCATCCAGGATCTTCCGTTAAACGTGCACGACCTGCGTCTGGGCTTCATGATGAATCCCATGCTCGTGTTCTCCGAGTCAAGAAGATCATACTGGTTCGTCTCTTTTTCCTTTTCTAAATAATTGCTTGTTCTTCATAATGATCAGGTGAATAATCCTCTCATCCTTGCAGAGATATCCTACCGGAACATGTGTGACGGTTATCGATGATGACGACTTAAACAGTCCTCTTCCTTCAAAATCAAACACACCTACCCCTGTGAACCTCGAAGATGCTGATCTGGGTATCTCATCTTATGAATACCCCAATGCAGGTCTTTCCTTCGATGTTCGTATGAAATGTTTATCCTCCAGCTACCGAGATATCGGTGGATTCTTAGTGCGCTAAGGAGTTTGTGCCTTTGTACACAAAGTTATGGAGGAAGTACGGCCATATCGCAACCGTGGAATGTGGTCCCAAGACTTGTTCATCCGATTTGGTCACCGTAAACCGCCTTCTTCCCATGATTCTTTGAGATGGAGAATATTTCTATCCGCAACATTGCTGAATCAAGCCTCGAAAAGTGGGAGAATATGGTATCTACCTGCGAATCCATGGAGTTCAACGTGGGCTGGTTGCGGAAGCGTCTTGATATTATCAAGGTCGATCGAGCGGGCATCCTCGTGAATGTTGTTCCTGCTGCGAAAGCTATCTTGGAAGAGGAGAAGGCTCGCCATGAGAATCAAAGGAGGTAGAGCGGGCTGTAGGACTTGAAGAAAAGAAAGAAAGATATCAAGCTAGACTGGAGATGATGCTCTCAAGGAACTATAATCTTCTAGATGGCCTCCTCTAAGTCGCATTCAGCTGCATTCATTTATGCCAAAAGTTTTTGAACGTCTTTGTGAATAAATTGTATTGGTTTTTTATTTGTGAAACGGGTTTTTTCATTGATGCATCTCTGAATATAATTGGTGATTCAAACATGTAATGAAAATAAATGCATGTATTGTTGACAGAGCAGATAGTGGTCAGGCATGATATGCCTTGAGCCATTTTCCATTGATGACTGCTTCCAATTTGCCTCGTCCACCTTAATGATCTTGTAGTAGCCAGTATTGTAAGCCTTGGTGACTGTGTAAGGACCTTCCCATTTCGGTGAGAACTTTGGTGCGGACATGTCTTGTTGGATGTGTTTGGCTGTTTTCAAAACCAAATCTCCCACTTTGAAAACACGTGATTTCACAGTTTTGTTGTATGCCCTGGAAATTCTATTCTTGTACACCTGAGTGCGTTCTTCTGCTTTGCTTCTTCTGAAATCCAGAGTGTCTAACACCGCTACTCTAGAGTTAGAGGTTTCAGCTTCGTTCCAGTAGATCCCGGTTGCCGCTGCAATCCTGGCTGATGGGATTTTGATATCTGCTGGCAGAATTGCATCCGCTCCGTAAACAAGTGAGTATGGGGAAACTCCAATGGAACTTATGGGTGATGTCCGGTATGCCCATAGCGCCATTGGTAACTGGTCATGCCATTCTCTAGGGTTATCGTGTACTGTTCGACTGATGATCCGGATCAATATCTTGTTGGTACTTTCAGCTTGTCCGTTCCCTTGAGGGTAGTAGATGGTGGAGAAGACCTGTTTGATGCCATACTCTTCAAGTAGCTCTCGTACCTGTTTATTGGCGAAGGGAGTGCCATTATCAGTGATGATATGCTTAGGCACACCAAAACGACAAATGATATGTTCTTTAATGAAAGTCGCAATCGTTGCTCCTGTAGTCCCTCGCAGGGGGATGGCTTCTACCCATTTGGAGATTTTAGAGTCACTAGCATGCTTCTAGCTATGTTTACATAAAGAGTCTGACCGAAATAACAGAACTTGGAAGTACTGGAGAACGCAATCAGGTTTCTTAGTTGATTAGAGCGTTAAAGTTGGATTTAACCATACCGGAGAGCGAATTAGGTGTTGTTTAGATATTCGGTAGTAGAATTGTGATCACCCATAGTGGAGACTACCCAATTTACATCAAGTGAGGCACCAACCTTCAAATTTTTGCAACTTTCTAGAAAAACTGTTAGAGTGTGTGTCACCATACGTCAATTCCGGGTAGGAATGGTGAGCTACCCAACTTCGCACCATTTTCAGCACTACTTTTGATCTCTTGAGTGCTATTTTTGACAATCATGAGGGTGACGTTTAAAGATGAAAACTTCTTCTAAATACCGATTTGCAGTTAGCATCACTCTCTCCCTCTCAATCAACACATTCATAGAAACACATCATCGTCAGCAAGCGGAGCAACATCAGAATATTTGAAGGAAAAGTTGATATAGTCCAAGGTTTACGTGCAACAAAGAAAAGAAAAGAAGATGAGAATTAATGAAGTTTGTGAAAAATAGAGTTTTATTGTTTTATTGTAATTCCAAAAAAAAAAAAAAAAAAAAAAAAAAAATTGTTGTATTATTATTTTCATTTCATGTACTTAAAAAAAAAAAAAAAAAAATTTAATTAAATTATTTTCAAGTTTTTGTAAAGTTCAGAAGTTCGTCATCAACATTTGAAGACCGAAGACCGAAGATTGAAGACGTTTCTATGAATGCTAAGAGAGTGATATTAATTGCCGATCGGGTGAGAAGTGAGTGAGTACTCCCACCCCTTGCTAATGGTTGATTTCCTTTCTTAGAGATCATCAGAAAAAGATTCTTTTTGTCCACACCTCTGTGGAGTCTCCAGAAATTATTTCGGAAGGTTATCCTTCTTACCTACAACGTGTGCAGGATTTCTCTCTTTATTCCTGCCTGCACACATGAGAGACTAAAAAGCGATCTTTTTGAGTGCAATTATCATAAAACCCTAATGGTGAGGCAGAAGTCGAGGCTTATGATCACAATCGAATCCGAATTCTTTCATATGGTATGGTTACTTCTCGCTCAAAGATTTAAGGATGAGAATGCGTTCTTTGGTAGTTCTAACTTCTTGTTACTAGTATGCAGAAACTCTATGTCCTCATAGCTCCTTGGATGCTTGAGACTCTTTTACACGAAGTTGGAGAAGGTTTTGTGGGTACACCTGCAAACCCTCACGAGACTACAACTCGTCCACTAGGGACACCTAGGGGTTTAAAGGCTTAGTGCATACGCTAAATGCATTCGAGAGACTGCGACATGTGGGTATAGTTAGGATTTCTTCATTTCTCGTTTCACTTGAGGACAAGTAAAATTCAGGTTTGGGGGTATTTGATGAGTGCCAAATAGTGCATATTTATACACCTTTTTATTGGCATTTTACTCATCTTTTGCGCTTAGAAATCCAGATATTATCCCAGATTCTGTGTTTTCTTTGTTTTCAAGAATAAATATTTGTATTAATTAATTTTGTGTTTTTAGGTAATAAATAAAGCTCAGAGAATCTGAGGAGCCAAAAGAGCAGAAGAATTGGAGACAAGCGTCTATGGAGCAGATAGCCCAAGCTCGCAACAGCTTGCAACCCAACAAGTAGCAACTCATCTACAACATGGGCTTAAGCTAGACCCGACCCGCGACCGGATCCGAGCCCGTCCACTCCAAGCCGTTGAGATTTCTATCTTCCGCATCCAACGGTCGCTACCTCCACGCGCATCGAAGTTCGCTGCTCCCGTGCAACGCCAGATCACTCCAAATCACCCTCAGCCGTTCAGATCTCCCTTAGCTACATCCTACGCTCGGTCCACCTTTCCCTTCAATCTTCGCTGCACCTGCCTCACACCAAAACTCGCCTACACCTATACCCCCTTCGACCTAACCATTTCTCCTCCATCTTCTCTTTCTTCTCTTCTCCTCTTCGCCCGACAGTTGCAGAGCAACTTCACATCTCTCTCCCATACCTCCTTCACCAGACCAGCAGCCATCACCATCACCTCCATACACTGACATCCCTGCAACAGCCGCACCACCTCTCTAGCTCTTGTTTTCTCTCTCTTAGCTTCTCCAACCCTAGAAGCTAACTTAGAGAAAATAAGAGCTAGGGTTTCACCAACTATGGATGCATGGAGTAGCTGAAGACGAATTGACAGAGTTGTGGTGATTCGTAGACGTGGGCGAATGGGTTAGCATTTAATTTCTATTTTAAAGAGAATTAGGGTTGGATATTTTGGTTTTCTTTGCATGTATAAATAGAGGAACTGTGGATGTTTAGATCTTATGCCTGGGCTAGCCAGAGCATCAATTTAGGTTTAATTTGTAGTTTAATTGTTCATTGGATGTTCTAATTTAGTTTGCTAGGGTTTCAATGAAACCCTAAATCCATGTTGTGATTTCAACTGTGTTTGAGTCATTCTTGAATGCTTAAACTATAAAGATGTCTTCAATTCTAGTACCCAAGGCTTTTCTCTCACAATGGATGCCTTGTATCCATTGTAGTTAGGTCACAACTGTTTTGAGTGTGCTTTGACTCAATCCTTAGACATAATTGCTAATTCCCTTGACTAGTTGTGCTTAATTAGACAACTAGTGCCGGGTTAGTACCTTAGTTGAATATTGAAGTGTCACTAGGTGAAACTCCTTAGATAGGTGATAATCTTGACACATTATCCTTGTCTGCCACAGGAACAAGAAAGCTCCATTTAGTTGAACACATAGCATGATTTAGAGGTGGATTTGACAATCCTAGCACCCATTTATTTGCATTGCTTGTATTTCATTTATTTCATTGTCATAACTTCATCTCGGTCGCATCGACAACAACTTATAATTGTGTTACAATTCTCTGAACTCAGTCTAGCAAGCCTTTAATCAATTCTCAGCACCACAAGTCTCTGTGGTTCGACCCGTATTTGCCGTGTGCTACATTGAAGACGCCGTGCACTTGCGGTTATCACAAGTAGGCTAAAATCAGACCCATTCCCTCAGCCTACCAGTCTGGGAGAGCTTCCTTTGTTGTTGCCTCAGACCTCGAGAAAAGACGCAACAATCTTGAGAAGAAAAATCTTCAACTTAAGGAGAAGATCAAAGAACTAGAAATTGAAGTTGCGACATCTCGCAAGAAGGAC